>PVJS01036753.1:0-20242 GCA_004027185.1 Glis glis | reverse complement strand
TTTTGAAACTGGGTCTCACGAAGTTGTGGAGGGCCTCACTAGGTAGGTAGAGAGAGAGAGAGAGAGAGAGAGAGAGAGCGCGCTGAGGCTGGCCGCGAACCTGGATCCTCCAGTTTCCGCCTCCCAAAGTACTGGGATTACAAGCGTGTGCCACCACACCCGACCAATTTTTATTTATTTATTTTTTGTGTGTGGTACTGGGGATTGAACCCAGGGGCATTCTACCTCTGAGCTACACTACCAGCCCTAATTTTTATTTTTATTTTGAAATAGGGTTTTGCTAGGTTGATGAGAGTCTCACTACTTGCTGAGGTTGTCCTTGAACCTGCAATCCTCCTGGCTCAGCCTCCCAAGTACTGGGATTACAGGCGTATACCACCACACCTGGCTTTATTTTTTATTTTAAACAGGGCCTCACTAAGTTGCTGAGGCTGGCCTTAAACCTGTGATCCTCCTATCTCAGCCTTCCAAGTACTGGGATTACAGGCATATGCCACCATGCCCAGCTTCTAAAGGTATTTTAACCAGGGTTAGAGGTCTGGGCTGGGAGTTAGGAGTCCTGAGTTCTATGTTGATTTTGCTATCCTGTATTCTCATAGCTCTTCTCTACTGTCTGGGGCTCTGAGATAGAAAAAAGATGGAGAGGGCATACTTTGGGATAATGAAAGTAGAATCCTAGTGCTAGCCCTGCTGGCAGCACACATATTTCCTTCTTAGCGCCTGCTTAGAGGTATGCTACTAGCCTGGAGAGGATGTCCACAGGTGAAGTATTATAAAAACCGAGGGCCTAACTATCAAATGTATTTTAACTTACCTGGAGTAAGGATTGTCCCAGGGCCAGTGGAGTGAGAGCCCCCCCACCCTGTTTTATTTATTTATTTTTCTTTTTCTTCAATGAAGTATGATTCCAGCCAGTCGTGGTGATGCACACCTGTATTACCAGTACTTGGGAGACTGAGACAGGAGGATTGCAGGTTCAAGGCCAGCCTCAGCAACTTAGTGAGACCCTCAGCAACTTATGAGACCCTGTTTCAAAATAAAAATAAAATGGGCTGGGGGTGTAGCTCAGAGGTAGAATGCCCCTGGCTTCAATCCCCAGTAGCCCCTACTACCCACAGAATATGATCCTGAACAAAGATGTAAGAGAGACAATGGGAACATGGGAAGAGGAGTTAGTTATGACATGTAGTGGAGGTTTTAAGAAAGGGAAGAAGAAAGAATCATAAGAATATGAGAGCATTTCATGGGCAGAGACACTTTCATTTAGGAATAGTCTGACAAAGATTCCAAGTCTTACAGAGACAAGAAGGGGGAGCACAAATAGAATTTGGGATAGACAAAACTAGACAGATAGATGGGGGGGGAGATAGATATATACAAAATCAATACTCAATAAAAGCCAGGCATGGTGGTGCAAGTTTGTAATCCCAGTACTTGGGAGGCTGAGACAGGAGGATCACATGTTTGAGGACAGCCTCAGCAAGTAGTGAGACTCTCATCAACCTAGTGAGACCCTCTTTTAAAGTAAAAATAAAATAGGACTGGGAGTGTAACTCAGACGTAGAATGCCCCTGGACTCAATCCCCAGTGCCACAAAAAACCAAACTAAACCAAACCAAACCAAAACACAGTAAGAAAGACAAGTAGGAAGGGAAGTTCGAGCCAGTGAGGTTCTAGTTTTGCCAAATTATTTCCTATCTCTCCTCCAGGCCCCACTTCTGGATTGGGGTTATAAATAGCAGAGAGTTGGAAAATGTCCCCTCCCTTTGCTTCTGTCCCAGCCTGGGGGGAAGGGAGGGAAAGAGGGACAGGCCACTGGGTCCCCGCGGAGATGCCTTTTCTGCCACACCCAGCTGCTGCCGAGCCCAGCGCTCGGCCCCTGCAGCCTCCCCCTCTTCGGATGCATGGGAAATGTGCAATCCCGGGAAGGGGCTGGTAGCTAGGGACACCCTTTCCTCCCCCCGGGTCCAGTCTCTTCCACCTTTGCCCTTCTGCGAACCCCCCTTCTCCTCCCCACTAGCTCAATTTGCTCTTTCTATACCACCCTCAGTCTTTTTCTTGTTTCCTTCATTACAGCCCTTGGGGATGGAACTGGAGCCCTGCTTCCCGTCTCCATCCCTCTCTCTCCCCCTTTGCTCCCCGCTCTGTGCTGACGGTGTGGCTGGCGCTGGCCTCGGGGTGTGAGCAGTGCTTTGATTCCAGCAGCCCCGGGGTGCGCTGTGCGACCGTCGGGGGATCGCTAAGGGCCACTGCAGGTTCAGGGCAGACCCGCCCCGTGTCCTCTCCTCTCCTCATCTGCCCCTCTCTTTCCCAGGCGGTCCTTCGGCCTCGTCTCACGTCTCTTACCTCCTCTCCCCGGCTCCTTACAGTTGTACTTCTTTCTCCCTCCCTATCCTAGGCGCCCCCCCGTTTAGGGCAGGGTGGGGCGCAGGGGAGCAGGCCCGCGGTCCGGGGATCCCGGAGCCGAGTCTCCACCTGCCGGAGCGGGGCGGGGCGCGCGGGGCGGGGCGGGAGGCGGGAGCCCGCGTGGACGCGAGCCCGGCGCTGCAGTCGTCCGAGCCGGTGCTGGAGAGGGAGGACCCCGGAGGACCGGCCGGACTACGGAAAGCAGAGGCGCGCTCGGGGAGACCCGGCTCGGGGAGCGCGCGCGGGGCTCGTCCCATGGCCGGGACTCGGGGCTACGATCTTTGGGGGGCTCCAAGAGTTTGCTACTTTCTGGGTTCCTTGTTCGCCGGACTGCTTTTCCCACGGGCCGTCGCCTTCAATCTGGATGTGATGGGCGCCCTGCGCAAGGAAGGCGAGCCCGGCAGCCTTTTTGGCTTCTCTGTGGCCCTGCATCGGCAGTTGCAGCCCCGACCCCAGAGCTGGTGAGTCACCCGCTCGCCCAGAGCCCCCAGGCCCAAGCCACATCCCACCCATCCCGCCAGTTCTCCGGTCACCTCATGTCTCTGTCTTCCAACTCCACCAAGACCCGAGCTGTCCACAGATATCCCACACCCCAACCCGGAGCCGTTCCTCATCTGTCTTGGGTCTAGACTAGAGCCCGGCCCTGCCAAGGTCCCCAGACCCAGGCCTGTGCTCTGGGATGAGTTGGAGAGCAAGGGCCTTGTCTTGGCAGGGGCCATCTCCTTCCTCTCCCCCTAGTTTGCATCCTTGCTCCAGCTCCAGGGTCCCTGGCTCCCCTCCTTCAGAGGACTAAATCCCCCCACCCCCAGGGAGGGAGGCTGACCATCGAGTCCTGCTAAGGGCAGGAGGAGAGGGAAAGGAGAGGGAGGATGAGGGAGCCGTGGAAGGATGGAGGGTAGACTCCAGGAATAACTTCCTGCCAGAGTTACCCTGGGATGCAGTGAGGGCCGCAGAGCACTGGGGGGCCAGGAGAGAGCAGCTGCCGCTTCTGTGGCTCAAGACGACAGGAAGATCAGGAGACTGGAGGGCCTGGCAACCTGCAGGTGGCCTGGTGACAGAGTAGTAGAAAACAGTGTCCCCAAAGACGCAGTGGTGGCGGCCGCAGCAGCCGCAGTAGCAGCAGCAAGAGAGGTCTAGGAAGGATGCTGGCCAGGCTGCTCCTCCCCCCTTAGGAAATTTCCAACTCGGGGAATCTCAGCTGTGGGGAAAGGCGGGAGGAGTGAGGGGCAGGGGACACTTCCAGCTCTTCTCATCAGTTTGGGACCCCTGGGAGATGGACTCATTGTGTGGGGCCTGCGGCTGGCCAGCCGTGTTTCCTGTACCCTTGGCTCATACTACACGGAAGAAGAGCGGCCGGAGGGGAAGAGAGCTTCCCACCACCTCCTGCGGGGGCTTTTCTCTCCTCAGCCACATTAAGTGTCCATTACTGGGATCGATGCTGTCCGTGGGGACTGTCTTCTCCCCACTACTTTTGGCCTGGGGGCAGAGGGCAGGGACAGGAGCTCCTTGCTCCTTGCCCGCTGGGGGTGGGGGCTGGCCCTGATCTTTCTTCTTCTATTATCCCTGTCACCTGGGAACAGGGTCTGTGGTCCCCGAAACTTGTGTGGGGGGGAGAGAAAGTAACTGACTTCACCTCTTCTTCAGCCTGCCATCCACTTCCTCATCTCTGTCTCATTCCCTACTCCCCTCCCTTCTTCCCCCATCTGCCAGAGTTCCAGGACTGGAGGCCTTTTTAGGACATGCTGAACTCTCTGAGCTATTTCCAGGCAAATTCTAGGTTATTTTTAATAGCTTGGTCTCTTGTCATTTCCCCCTCCTCTCTGAAGGTGGCTCCTGATTCTGTCTCCCAGAGCCAAGCTGGGGGTATTCCCCTCTGGGTCTGCTGGCCTAACCTGGCCCCGTCCGGCAGGGGGCGCTCTGCTGCGTGGTAGTGCTGAGAGGCCGGGCGCCTTGCTGAGTCCCTAGCTCTTGAGTTGCAGGGCCCTTCCTTAGCACCCACTGATGGGAGAACCTTCTCACCTGCTTTCAATCTTGCCTCCAGGTGAGACTTTAAGGTCTAACAACTTTCTTTGTTTTGTGGTTGATGCCTCGTTTATTTCCATCAAATGTAAAATGGAGATAAACAATAGATAAACCACATAGGGTAGTTTGGCAATAGAGTTCCTTTTTTTTTGGCACTGGGGATTGAACCCAGAGGGTTCTACCTCTGAGCTACACCCCCAGTTCTTTTTGTTTTATATTTTATTTTGAAACGGGGTCTTGCTAAATTGCTGAGGCTGGCCTCCGACCTGTGATCCTCCTGTCAGAGCCTCTCAAGTACTGGGATTACAGGTGTGCACCATCGAGTCTGGTTTAAGAGTTCTCAATAGCTGGGCGTGGTGGTGCACACTTGTAATCCCAGTACTTGGGAGGCTGAGACAGGAGGATTGCAGGTTTGAGGCCAGCCTCAGCAACTTAGCGAGGCCCTCAGCAACTTAGACCTGTTTCAAAATAAAAAAGAATTTGGGGCCAGGTGTGGTGGCGCATGCTTGTAATACCAGTACTTGGGAGGTGGAGACTGGAGGATCTGGGTTCGCGGCCAGCCTCAGCTACTTAGTGAGGTCCTCTGCAACTTAGTGAGACCCGGTTTCAAATTAAAAGGATAAAAAATAGGGCTGGGGATGTAGCTCGGAGGTAGAACGCCCCTGGGTTCAATCCCCAGTACCGCAAAAAAAAAAAATAGGACTGGGGGTGTAGCTCATAGATAGAATGCCCCTGGGTTCAATGCCCAGCACCACAAAACAAACAAACAAACAAACAAGCAAACAAACAAACAAAAACAAAAAAAATGGCTGGGAGTGTAGCTCAGACTAGAATGTCCCTGGGTTCAACCTCCAGTACCAAAATAAAAAATAAAACAGGTCTGGGGGTGTAGCTCAGAGGTAGAATGCCACTGGGTTCAATCCCCAGTAACACACACACACACACACACACACACATGCACATATGCACATAGCACATAGCCCATGGTGGGTGCTATGGAAGTGTTTGTAGTACTATGATCTTGTATTGTGACCCGCAGAGCTAGTGTCTTACAGAGAGATCCTTTGGGCTGAGCCAGCCTGCCAGACCAAGCAGCCTTCCCAGCTGGCCCCCCAGACTGAGAGGGGTCAGAGAGGGGCGGGCCTTGGGCCGGAGCCCTGGTGTGTGTGGAGAATGGAGAGGTGCAGTGGTAGTGGGTTCTCCTGCCTCTGCACTTAGGCCCCCAGGGCTCCTTCTGCCTCCAGCTGCCCATGCATTTTTTCCCTTCTCTCTGCAGTGGCTGCCCTTGGTGGCTACTGTTCTGTCTGGAGGCCGGGGATGGCTGAGGCTCATGGAATGGAGCCCGGAGGGAGCGTGTGGCTGGGGTTGTGGTGGAGGGGCTAGGGAGGCCATGTGTGGGTGCTCTCATCCCAGGAGGAATTGGCTGGTCTGTTCTCCATCAAGAATGGGGCTTGTCTGTGCCCTCAGCCTCCTTCCTCCCTGTGGGCTCCTCCCCTCCTCCCTCCTCCTGGCCTCCAAGGGGAGATGTGAACAGGGAACACTTGAGCTTCTCTGGGTGGTTAGCTGTGCGCTGACCAGATGAGGCACTGGGGGTCTCCGTGAGTTCATGTAAGGTTCTGTAAACACACCCTGACTCTTCCTGTGGGGTACGCACCAAGACGTGGCCACCTCTGTGACTTATCTGAAGGCTGGCATCTGTTGGCCCCGGGCCTGTCACCTGGATTCCTTTTCGGCTCAGTGTGCCCCCCCTTCCTTTCCTCTTCCTCCTTTTCTGGAGTGATCTCAGTGTTGTGCAGACAGGCCAGTCATCGGGTGGAGTGGCCGGGTAGTGGAGTTAGGCAGATGTGGATTCAAATTCCAGCATGGCAGCTTCATGTCTATTCTTGAATAGAATTTTCCCATTTGAAAGACGAGAAAAGAATCCTTATCTCATAGGATCGTTGTCAAGATCAAACGGGATAATCCGTGTGACCTGCCTCGCCTGGTTCCTGGCACACATGTGGAGAGTTTAAATGCTATTTCTTCATATCCCTGTGTCTAGTCTCGGTCCTGACCATAGTAGGTGCTGAATAAATACCACTTCCTCGTCTCACCAGTGCCTGACTCAGGGCCTGACGTATGATAAGGTGTCAATAAATAGTTATTAAGTGAATGCTGAATGCATGTTCTCTTCCCTGCTGCTCCCCATCCCCCTTCTCTCTTTTGACACTGACTCTGACATGGGATGACAGCTGCTGGGAGATGAGGAGGAGTTGTGGGAAGGGAGGATGGCTCTGTGCCCTCTCCCTCGCCCCGTCAGACCTGGCACAGTGTCCCACAGATGCCTGTCTGTAATGTTGCCTGGGGCTTGATCCCCCCACCCCTGCATGAAGGGAGATGGAAGCAGAGTGTGGGAGAGAGGGCTTGAGGTTTGTCCTGCTACTGCTTTTGAGTTTCTCCTGCTAAGAGAGGACCCATGTAAACTGGGCATGGTGGCTCATGCCTGTAATCCCAGTAGTTGGGAGGCTGAGGCAGGAGGCTGGAAGATTCATGGCCAGCCTCAGCAATTTAGCAAGACCCCATTTAAAAAACAAAAAAGGGTTTGGGTGTAGTTCAGAGGTGGAATGCCTCTGGGTTCAATCCCCAGCACTAAAACTACACAAAACAAAAAAAGAAGCTGGGTGTAGTGGCAAATGCTTGTAATCCCAGTACTTGGGAGGCTGACATAGGATCGCAGGTTCGAGGACAGCCTCAGTGAGTAGTGAGACTCTCATCAACCTAGTGAGACCCTATTTAAAAAAAAAATTGGGCTGGGGGTGTAGCTCGGAGGTAGAATGCCCCTGGGTTCAATCCCCAGTGCCACACACACAAAAAAAAGAGGACCCATGTAGCTGGCTGGGTGTCTGTCACCTCACCTCACTCCTGGCCTAGGGGTACAGCCTCAAGGGGTCCAGACAGCCTCCATTCCCAGCACAGTCCTCCCCTGGGGAAGATGTCTTGGCTGTGATCATGGAAAATTGTCCTGCCAAGAAAGCCGTAGCTGGGAAAAAGGCTGGGGGGGGGGAGTGGGAGAGAAGACTGGGTAGGGGTGGGAGGAGAGATGATGGATGTGGGAGGAGAAGGGAGATGGGGAAGGGGATTCAGGATGTGGGGAGGAGAAAGGGGGTGGGACTGGAGACAGATGAGAAACCTGTCCCTACTTCCATGCCAGCCAAAGTGACTGATAGAGTCCTGGCTGGCCGAGCTGTGGGCTGGGCTGGGGTGGTCTTTGCTGGGCCCCTGCTGGGGGGAAGCAGGCCCATATCTAGTCTCTCGACTGGCCTCTGAGGCTGGGCCCTGAGCCACGCTGTGGTGCCAGTCTGGGCCCCTGTTGCTCTTGCTCCCAGCATTCTTGGCATTTCTGGCAGGGTTTCAACTGGACCAGGGTTGGGGGGCAGGGCAGAGTCTGGGGATGGGGCCAAACAGCGGGGAGGGCAGGACTGGGCAGGAACAGGTGCTGGAACAGGCGGTTCTTTCAAACTAGCAGAGCTGGCCAGGCCGCTCCGGTTGGCGTGTTTGTGTATTTGTGTGTGTGTGTATCTATTGTGTGTGTCGGTCCCTTGTCCAGGGAGCGTGGAACATGATGACCGTGTGGCCAAGTGTATTAATTTGTCCTTGCCAGAATGTGAGATAAATCACCTTTGCACCTTCTCTTTAGTCTTTGAACGCCGCTCGGCACTTGGGCCTGGACAGCTCAGCCTCCCTAACTAACCCTAACTATGGCCCCTGCCCCTCATGCAGGCTGCTGGTGGGTGCTCCCCAGGCCCTGGCTCTTCCTGGGCAGCAGGCGAACCGCACTGGAGGCCTCTTCGCTTGCCCCCTGAGCCCGGAGGAGAACGACTGCTACAGAGTGGACATCGACGGGGGAGGTGAGCCCTGCGGGGTGGAGGGGGAAAGCGGGTGAGGATGGGAGGAGAGGACTCGCCTCCTCTTCCCTCCCTAAGTCCTCGTGTCTTGCTTCCAGCTGATGTGCAGAAGGAGAGCAAGGAGAACCAGTGGTTGGGAGTCAGCGTTCGGAGCCAGGGACCCGGGGGCAAGATTGTCGTGAGTACTGTTTCTGAGACGGAATGTGAGGAGGATGCTGTGTGTGTATGGTGTGTGCGTATGCACAGGTGTGCTTACAGAACACAAGAAGTTAGGCACATGGTATGATTCCCAGGACCTCTGGGAGATATAAAAACATGTCAGATTTGGTCCCTGTCCTTATAAATTTAAAAACCTCTAACCATCCAACTATCTATTTTTTTAAAGGGGTACGGGGGGATTGAACCCAGGGGTGTTCTACCTCCGAGCTACATCTCCAGCCCTTTTAATTTTTTAATTTGGAAACAGAAACAGGGTTTCACTAAGTTGCTGAGGCTGGTCTTGAACCTGTGATCCTCCTGTCTCAGCCTCCCAAGTACTGGGATTACAGGCATGCACCACTAACTCTCCATGGTTCTAACTATCCATTTGTCAAACTCTTATTTTTTTTTTTATGGTACTGGGGATTGAACCCAGGGATCCTCTACCACTGAGCTACATCCCCAGCCCCTTTCATTTTTTATTTTGAGGCAGGGTCCTGCTAAGTTGCCCAGACTGGTTTAGAACTTATGATCTTCGTGCCTCAGCCTCCTGAGTTGCTGGGATTACAGGCTTGTGCTGCTGTGCCTGGCTTTTTGAGAATCTTTTAAGCATCAGGAACTGTGTCTATTACTGAGAGAGGATATATAAAGGTGGGAAGGCATAGTCCCTGCCAAATAGTTATGGAGAGTCTCATTCTCTTTTTATGTCTCTCTGTGTGTTTCATTAGCACGCACAGGCACATGACTACCAATACAAGTCACCATGGGACTGAATATGGTTAACATTAAGTGAGTGGTCCAGCCCCCGGTCTGTAAGTCCAAAGGAGGAGTGGAAAGGAAGGAGGAAGGACTCCTGCAGGTGGGATGATTTGAGCCAGGCTTTGAAGAATAAACCAGGTCAGGCGTGGTGGTGCACGTCTGTAATCCCAGGACTTGGGAGGCTGAGACAGGAGGATTCCAAGTTCCAGGTCAGCCTCAACGACCTAGCGAGACCCTCAGCAACCTAGTGAGTCCCTGTTTCAAAATAAAAAATAAAAAGGAATGAGAGTGTGACTTGGAGATAGAATGCCCCTGGGTTCAACCCCCAGTACCAAAAAAAAAAAAAAAAAAAAAAAAAAGTCAGACCAAGAGAGTAGAGAAGGGAGAAGGTTCTTTGCAGATGAGGTCCAGGGACAGGACCAAGCTTAGTGTGTTGCAAGATTGTCACATGACCAGAGGGGCACACGTCCTGTGTCTGTGAGGGGAAGGAAGTGGGTGCAGACAGGATGCTGGGTCAGGTGAGGACCAGCCCAACACTGGCTGGGTGGTGGATGTGCTTAAGTGATGCTGGTGTAAGTGTGCTTGTGAGTGTGTCTGTGTGTGCATGCACGTGCCTACCACATGCTCACCTGTGGGCAGTTGCAGGTGCCTGGCCCACACAGGGAGTGACTTTTCTTGCCTTCCTCCCACAGACCTGTGCTCACCGATATGAGTCGAGGCAGCGAGTGGGCCAGATCCTGGAGACGAGGGACGTGATCGGTCGCTGCTTTGTGCTAAGCCAGGACCTGGCCGCCCACGATGATTTGGATGGTGGGGAGTGGAAGTTCTGTGAGGGGCGTCCCCAGGGCCACGAACAGTTTGGGTTCTGCCAGCAGGGCACGGCGGCTGCCTTCTCCCCGGACAGGCACTACCTCCTCTTTGGGGCTCCAGGAACCTATAACTGGAAGGGTGAGTCACGCCTTGGGAGGGGAGAAGGGGACCAACACCTCCTTTTACCCCAGAGATGGGACCTTGGGCAGCACGTGGCCAGGCATGACCACACGTTCACGGGCACGTTGCTCCGGGCGCTGCCGTGCCTTCTGCACCTGTCACACTAGCACACATGGAATGGGGTATGCCCTCTCCTTTGCATGGTCACGTGTCCCTCACACGCTGGCATGAGCCCACATGCGCAGCTGGCCCCCCATCCCGCTGGGGCCTGCATGCTCCGACACGGCCCACACCTCATCACCGCCACTCCCGTCTCTGCACGCTGCCCTGGCTGAGCTGACACTCGGTGAGTGTGATGCCACGGCCGGGGACCCGGGACGCTTGGGCTAGGGAGAGGGTGGAGATACGGCTGGAAAGGAGAGGAGGGGCTTCCCCGGGGGCTGGGCTAACTCAGTGTCTTGCCTGAGGGTGTCCCTGCTCCCTGTCCTGGGCACTAACAGGACTGTCCTTGCAGGCACAGCCAGGGTGGATCTCTGTGTTCAGGGCTCGGGGGATCTGGCGCACCTCGACGACGGGCCCTACGAGGCGGGGGGTGAGAAGGAGCAGGACCCCCGCCTCATCCCGGTCCCTGCCAACAGCTATTTTGGTAGGGACCCCCACCCCCCGGCTAGAGCCACTCTAACCCTCCAATCCTCTCTCTTGTCCTCCCTCTCTTTCCACGCTCCCATCCTTCCGTCTCTGTCTTTCACACACTGTCTGTCTTTCTGTCTCTGATTCTCATTCCTCTGGCCTCTTTGTCTCTCATGTCTTCCTCTGCCTCTTCCCTATCTGCCTTGGTCTTCTGACCTTTCCGTTCGGCTCTGTCTCCCTGTTCTGTGGTGTCTCCCCTGGATGTCCCTTCCCTGGTGTCTCCCCCCACCCCTCCCCACAGGGTTGCTTTTTGTGACCAACATTGATAGCTCAGACCCTGACCAGCTGGTGTATAAAACTTTGGACCCTGCTGACCGGCTCCTGGGACCAGCCGGAGACTTGGCCTTGAATAGCTACTTAGGTTTGTAAGCTCCCACCTCCTGGGCCCTGGGGCTTGGCCCCGGCCTCCCCTCCTCCCCCAGGGAACATCCCGGCACACACCCAGGAAAGAGGGTCCAAATCGAAGAGAACTGAGTCTAGTGAGCAGGCCTGAGAAGAGGAGGCCCATGGGTGACAGCCTGGGGCTGTGAGTGAGGGGTCTTCCTGGGGGAAGATCCAAGCAGAGTTAGGGGGACGGGACTGAGACTCCTGGGAAGGACTATGCTCACTCGAGGGGGGCTTTCTCTGAGGGGTGGGGGTAACCTCATGCTGAAGAAAGGTCTAGCCTCGTTGGTAAGCCTGCCTTGTCTCACGTGCACCCCTCTGCCTAGGAGGAAACGAGGCCTGGGGGATGTTGGGGTGAAGCAGGCTCTTTCCTGCTCCCCCTTGTCTCCCTCCTACCCATGTGAAGACTTCCACTCCTGCTGGGATGGCGGGAGTGGGGGCTCCTAGGTGTGCAGGTGGGAGGGTCCCAGTCAACTCTCTCCTCTGCTCCCCGGGTTGGGCATGGCAGTACCTCTGGCCCCGCACCACTGTGCCCACCCGCTGCCCAGTCACCTGGGCTTCTCTGTCATCGCCTTTCTCTCCCCTCTCTGGTCCCTGAGGCTGACCTCATCACACTTCTTATGCCAAACTTCATTCTCTGGGCCAGGAGGACGTGGGAGGGCCGCCAGGCCTGGGGGAGCTGGAGCGGCCCAGCTGTGGTGGTGATGGCTTGGGGCACCTCTAGCTTTGGCCTCCAGACCTGTTGGGCTGGGGCAGGGGGTGCGGGGAGCCTGGGCGCACCCGGCTTCTGGGGGAAATTCTCGCCGGTAAGTTACGCCCCCCATACCCAGGCTTCTCCATCGACTCTGGGAAGGGTCTGGTACGTGCCGAAGAGCTGAGCTTTGTGGCAGGGGCCCCCCGTGCCAACCACAAGGGCGCCGTGGTCATTCTGCGTAAGGACAGCGCCAGTCGCCTGGTGCCTGAAGTTACGCTGTCTGGGGAGCGCCTGACCTCCGGCTTTGGCTACTCGCTGGCCGTGGCCGATCTCAACAATGATGGGTGAGTGTGGCCAAGGGGCAGAGCCTGGGGAGGCTGGGTTCAGGAGGTGGAGGTGGCCTCTGGCATCTTCTCCCAGGAGCACCCCACGCTGACTGTCTCCTTTTCTCCATAGCTGGCCAGACCTGATAGTGGGTGCTCCCTACTTCTTTGAGCGCCAAGAAGAGCTGGGGGGTGCTGTATATGTATACATGAACCAGGGTGGTCACTGGGCAGAGGTCTCCCCGCTCCGGCTCTGTGGCTCCCCCGACTCCATGTTTGGGATCAGCCTGGCTGTCCTCGGGGACCTCAACCAAGATGGCTTCCCAGGTGTGACTGGGAACGGGAAAGGGTCAGGAGAGGGATGGGGAAGCTCCTCAGAGGTCAGGGGTCTGGTCTTCTGAGGGTTCAGAGACAGAAGGAGCCTGGGCTTACATCTGAATTTTACCATGCATTGTGACCTTGGGCACATTACTTAAATCTTCTGAGCTAGTAATATCTGGAGGGAGTGGCTGAGGGGATTAAAAATGATGTACGCACGGTGCATGGGATTTAGTAGCTTCTCAGTAAAATAGAAAACATATAGAACTGAGTGCCTGAGGGTGCAGGGGCCAGGACCTTGTCCCTATCTGCCCCTGTGTGATGCCCGTGTCCCATGTCCCCTAGATATCGCAGTGGGAGCTCCCTTTGATGGGGATGGGAAAGTCTTCATCTACCACGGGAGCAGCCTGGGGGTTGTGGAGAAACCTTCACAGGTGAGGGGAGGAGGGATGAGGGGATGGGTGTGGGTGGAATGGGGCTCAGAGGGCGGGGGAGGTAGAGGGGACTCGGGAGGCTGACAGCTGGTCCCCAGGTGCTGGAGGGCGAGGCCGTGGGCATCAGGAGCTTCGGCTACTCGCTGTCGGGTGGCCTGGACATGGACGGGAACCATTACCCTGACCTGTTGGTGGGCTCCCTGGCGGACACGGCCGTGCTCTTCAGGTGAGCTCCTCCCCCACGCCCGCCTTCGCCCTCCCGAGGCCACGCCCCGAGACCACGCCCCCGAGACCGTGCCCCAGACCACGCCCTCCCCAGGCCACGCCCTCCCGGAGGCCACGCCCTCCAGAGGCCACGCCCTCCCCTAGGCCACGCCCTCCCCTAGGCCACGCCCTCCCAGAGGCCACGCCCTCCCCGAGCCACGCCCTCCCCGAGCCACGCCCTCCCCGAGGCCACGCCCTCCCCGAGGCCACTCCAGTGCCCATCTGAGCCCAAGAGTGGTCCTAGCCTCTGTTTCTTGAGGACCAGCCTCTGGTTCTCATGTTTCTTGCACCCTGGACTCCCCACCCCTAGGGCTAGGCCCGTCCTCCACGTCTCCCACGAGGTCTTCATTGCGCCACGGGCCATCGACCTAGAACAGCCCAACTGTGCTGGCGGCCAGTCGGTCTGGTGAGGCGGGATCTGAGGGAGGGCAGAGGAAGCTGCGAGGGTCGGGCCTCCCCCGTCCCTTTCCTGCCCAGTCTGGGGCTGGGGGCTGGGCTGTGACCGCAGTGGTCCCGGTGGGGCTGGGAGCTTTGTTTGGCTCAGGAGTCCTCTTTGCCCCCACAGTGTGGATCTGAGGATCTGTTTCAGCTACATTGCAGTCCCCAGCAGCTATAGCCCCATTGTGGGTGAGTGGGGGTCCCCTCCACTGAGCCTTGGGGACAGGGTTGGATGGAGTCCCCTGGGCTCACTAGCTTTTCTCTCCCCGCACTCCCCAGCCCTGGATTACATGTTAGACGGGGACACAGACCGGAGGCTCCGGGGCCAGGTTCCCCGTGTGACCTTCCTGAGCCGTAGCCCGGATGACCCCAAGCACCAGGCCTCGGGCACCGTGTGGCTGAAGCACCAGCATGACCGAGTCTGTGGAGACGCCGTGTTCCAGCTGCAGGTGGACACTGATCCCTGGCCTCTGAGTGTCACCGTCACCGCATGCTCTTCCTTGGTCCTCTCAGCCGCTTCTTCATTGGCATGCTCCGCCTCATTCTAAGATCTAGAAGCCTCTATTCCGGGCTCACCTCCTCCTCACTCCAGTTCTCGTGTCTCCTGTACCGTCCTGCACTCCTGGGGTGGAGATGGCAGGTTCCGTGGTCACATCTGGTCCTCCAAGCCCCAGGTCCCGGGTCTCCTTCCTTCCCTGCTGCAGTCTCTCTGCCTCCTCCTCGCTCGGTTCTCCATCTCTGTCCTTCATCTCCTCAGCCTCTGTCCCAGTCTCAGAGTCTGTCCTAGGTCTGGCTGGGCCCGGCGTTGTGCCAGTGAGGAACAATCTTCCCCTCCCCAGGAGAATGTTAAAGACAAGCTTCGAGCCATTGTGGTGACCTTGTCCTACAGTCTTCAGACCCCTCGGCTCCGGCGACAGGCTCTTGGCCAGGGGCTGCCCCCGGTGGCCCCCATCCTCAATGCCCACCAGCCCAGCACCCAGCGGGCCGAGGTGAGCGTGGGGAGAGGGGCGGGGAGGGCAGCCCTCCTGGTCCCGCACCAGCGATGCCCACTCAGAGCTGGCAGACTGCATGCGTTCCCCCAGCAGTTCTCAGATCTCTAGGTGCTGTGACAAGTAGACCCCCAGATGTAAAATGGTCCAGATACCATGTGCTCCTGGTCCAGGGGGACAGTGCTCCTGTCCTTCCTGCGGTCATTCAGGTCCCAGGCTGATGATGGGGCTGTCATCGTCAAATGTGGCCTCCAAGTTTCTTCCTCCCATTCAGCTGGGAGGGGAACAGGGAGCTCTTGCAGGGTCGTCCTGGGAATCCAGCACGTGCAGCTGAGGCTGGGGAAACAGGATCTGGCCACAGAGCAGCCTGCTAGCCTCTACCCCAGCATGGCAACGCCCCTGTCTTGCAACTCAGTGGTTAAATGACCAGCTCAACACCACACAACAAGGAAGCAGCAGATCTGGAGTTGTCTAACCCTGTGATACTCTAGCCTACCTTATGCTGTGGTGACATGTCGGCCCCTGCCGTGCCCCCTGGGAATGACCCTCTCCTCGAATCCTTTTGCAGATCCACTTCCTGAAGCAAGGCTGTGGTGAAGACAAGATCTGTCAGAGCAACCTGCAGCTGGTCCATGCCCGCTTTGGTGCCCGGGTCGGCGACACGGAGTTCCAGCCTCTGCCCCTGTGAGAGGGTGGGAAGCATTGGGGGTGGGGCGTGAGAGCTCAAGGGATGGGAGGAAGTGCCCTCAGGGAGACTAGGCAGAGGGAGGGTCTGTGCCTGCAGAGAGGACCTGCCCACGTTCCAGAGGCTGTGAGATGAGGGTCAGTTGGGGCCCCAGGGGCTTCGCTTGCGAGGAGTAGCAATCCTTCACTGTCAACATAACAGTGTGCGTTTTACCTGCATCTTGTTTCACAACTCCAAGAGGTGGGAATTATTAGTCCCATTTTATAGATGGAGAACTGAGGCCTAGAGAGGTTAGTACACTTGCCCAAGGTTAGTAAGTGGTGGAGCTGGGAGAGCGGAGGTCCCTGACCCTCATTTGTGCATAGAAAGACCTGGCTTGGTCTGGACTGGTGTGCGGCGTGGAGGACCTGGGGTGGGAGGAGATGCTTGGGATGCGGAGGCAGCAGTGTTGTCCTGGATGTAGAGGCTGGGAGTGGCGAGGCTGGGGAAGGGCTGGGATCTTAGAGTGCATGGGTCCGACCCCTCAGGGATGTGGATGGGACAACGGCCCTGTTCGCACTGAGTGGGCAGCCAGTCATCGGCCTGGAGCTGATGGTCACCAACCTGCCCTCGGACCCAGCCCAGCCCCAGGCTGATGGGGACGATGCCCATGAAGCCCAGCTCCTGGTCACCCTCCCTGCCACGCTACGCTATTCGGGAGTCCGGGGCGTAGACCCTGCGGTGAGGACCCGGGCGGGTTGGGGTCTGGAGGGGCTCTGGTGACCCCAGCTGACCTTCCTTTTCCTCCTCACTCTAGGAGAAGCCACTCTGCGTGTCCAATGAGAATGCCTCCCATGTGGAGTGTGAGCTGGGGAACCCTATGAAGAGGGGTGCCCAGGTTGGCACATCTGCCCTTACCCTGTCTGAGGGCCGCTCCTCGATCCCCGCCCTCCCCTGACTCCCCTCTCATTGCGCCCTGGCCCAGGTCACCTTCTACCTCATCCTCAGCACCTCTGGGATTACCATCGAGACCACGGAGCTGGAGGTGGAGCTGCTGTTGGCCACGTAAGCCTGGTGGGCGGGGTGGGGGCAGGGGGCTGCTGGATTGACCTCATTGTCCCCTCGGTGGTGCCCACACCTGCCGCCCACACCTGTCCCTGCCCACGTATCAGGATCAGCGAGCAGGAGCTGCATCCCGTCTCTGCGCGAGCCCGAGTCTTCATCGAGCTGCCGCTCTCCATTGCGGGGTAAGCCCTGCCCACATGGGCACCTCCGCCGGGGGAGGGGGGTGGGCATTGCTCCTGAGCCCTGGCCTGGCCTTACCCTCCTGACCCTCCACTCAGCCAGACCCCGGGCCTCCTCAGCCCCCATTTTGACCCCTCCACGCCAGGGTGGCCGTTCCCCAGCAACTCTTCTTTTCCGGCGTGGTGAGGGGTGAGAGCGCCATGCGGTCTGAGCGGGATGTGGGCAGCAAGGTCAAGTATGAGGTCACAGTAAGTATCCTGGTTCCCCCCACTCGGCATCCTCCCTTCTTGGCACAGAGGGGAGCTGAGACTCACCTCAGGACTGCGTGGTGGCCCAGTGAGTGGGAGGCCCCTGCTGTATACTTGGACCTTGACCGCGGGCAGATGTTGGTGCTGGGGCCTGGCCATCTCTCCTGCTGGTCTGGGGGGCCAGGAGAGCTCAGGGAAGCTTCTCTGCAGGGTTCAGCAGGGGGATGGGACCTTGGGACGGAGTCCGTGTCTCTCTTCGGAACTCTGCCCGCACTTGGCCCAGGTGACCTCCGGTTCTCCTGGGTTTGGTGTGGGAGAGAAGCGTGCCTTGTCTGCTCTACATCCAAGGCCTCCCCTCAGCCTGCCCCCTTCATCTCTGTGGATTTAGGGTCAGCTCAGAAGCCGAGCTCCCTTCCCCCACACGGTCTTGTGTCCACAGGTCTCCAACCAAGGCCAGTCACTCAACACCCTGGGCTCTGCCTTCCTCAACATCATGTGGCCCCATGAGATTGCCAACGGGAAGTGGCTGCTGTACCCCATGCGGGTGGAGCTGGAGGGCGGGCAGGGGCCTGGGCAGAAAGGGCTCTGTTCCCCCAGGCCCAACATCCTCCGCCTGGTGAGGCTTGGGCAGGGTGTGCGGGGCGGGGCTTTGGGAGGGACGTGCTGGGGCTGGGGTAGTGCATGTGGGGGGTGGGGAAGAGAGGCGACCTCGGGACTGCTGCATCTGGAGGGACACTCAGGACCACTCCCTCTCTGTATACCCAGGATGTGGACAGCAGGGAGAGGAGGCGGCGGGAGCTGGAGAAGCCGGAGCAGCAGGAGCCTCGAGAGCAGCTGGAGCCCAGCACGTCCTGGTGGCCGGTGGCCTCTGCTGAGAAGAAGAGAAACATCACCCTGGTGAGGGCGGGCGAACACGGTGCAGCCACAATGGGGGCGCATGGGGTGATGGGGGATGCCGCGGGGGCATGGAGCTTCAGGGCGGTGGGCGCCCAGGAAGGATGGCTTGACATGGGCAGGGTGACAAGACAATTTGTGGCACAACTTGAGGGAGGGGACGTCTGTGAGGCAGCTGTCGACACCCAACTCCGAGTCCCCGCTCTAGAGCAGGGCACTGACCTACAGCCAGCGAGTTAGCTAAGCAACTGATTCTCCCACATTTATATAAAACGTCATGTTTTATAGGGGAGGGATGCGATTAGCCACCTTTGAGATTAAAAAAATTTTTTTTTTGCAGTACTGGGGATGGAACCCAGGGCCTTGCATATGCTAGGCAAGCTCTCTACCATTGACCTACACACCACACCGTTTTTATTTTTTTGTCTTGAGACAAGGTCTAAGTTGCCCGGGCCGGCCTGGAACTTGTGCTCCTGCTGCCTAAGCCTCCTGAGCAGCTGGGGTTACGGGCTCCTTTTGTGGACTTATTGGACAATTAGTGCAATCTCTATTTGTCCCTTCTCGGGTGGTGCTGGCAGTGGTGGGGCCTCGACGAGAGGGTGTGGGGCTTAGATGTAAGGAGGCGGAGGCGAAGCCCAAGTGTGGCGGGATGAGCAAGAGAGCCCAGGAGGTGTTTGCAGGGCAGTTGGGCCAGCTCTGCGGCCATCGAGCTGGGGGGAGCTCCCTTGTCACACCTGGTCCCCCCTCTGGGTCTCAGTCTCCCCAATTCCCTGTGAGCTTGGTCTGAGGCGAGCTAAAGAACTCCAGGGACCATGAACCTGTGAACCTGCTGTTGCTCTAGTACGCGTCTGGTCCTGCCTTCGCCACGGGACTGATTTCCTCTGAGAGGCCTCCCTTCTAATAAGAACTTTGAAACAGATTTTATTATTTATTTATTTTTGTGGTACTGGGGATTGAACCCAGGGAT
This sequence comes from Glis glis, assembly GCA_004027185.1. Classification (NCBI taxonomy): domain Eukaryota; kingdom Metazoa; phylum Chordata; class Mammalia; order Rodentia; family Gliridae; genus Glis; species Glis glis. Next base: position 1,491 of record PVJS01036753.1, on the reverse strand, counting down.
GTTCTACCTCTGAGCTACACCACTAGCCCTTTTTTTTAGTTTGAAACTGGGTCTTGCCAGGTAGCTGAGGCTGGCCTCGAACCTGAGATCCTCCTGTGTCAACCTCCCAAATACTGGGATTACAGGGTGTGCTACTGTGCCCAATTTTATTTATTAATTGACAAATATTGTACAACATGATGTTTTGAAAATGTATATACATTGTGGAATGGCTCGATTGAGCTAATTAATATGCATTACTTCACTACTTATTTTTTTGTCATGAGAATACTTAAAATCTATTTTCTTAGTGATTTTTTTTTTCTAGTACTGGGGATGGAACCCAGGGCCTTGCTCATGCTATACAAGTACTTTACCACTGACCTACCTCCCCAGCCCTTTTGAAAAAAAAACTTTTTTTTTGTGGTCCTGGGGATGGAACCTGGGGGCATTCTACTTCTGAGCTATACTCCCAGCCTTATTTATTTATTTATTTATTTATGTATTTATTTATTTATTTATTTATTTTTGTGATACTAGGGATTGCACTCAGGCATTTTACCTCTGAGCCCTTAACCCTATTTTTTATTTTTATTTTGAAACAGGGTCTTGCAAGATTGCTGAGTCTCACTACTTGCTGAGGCTGTCCTAGAACCTATGATCCTCCTGGCTCAACCTCCCAAGTACTGGGATTATAAGCTTGTGCCACCACACCTGGCTTTATTCTTTTATTTTGAAACAGGGTCTCACTAAGTTGCTGGGGCTGGCTGTGAACCTGTGATCCTCTTGTCTCAGCCTCCCAAGTACTGGGATTATAAGCGTGCGCTATCACACCCAGCTTGAAAAAATTTTATTTTGAGACAGGGTCTCGTTAAATGACCCAGGTTGGTCTCAAACTTGTGATCCTCCTGCCTTAGCCTTCTGAGTAACTGGGATTACAGTGTACCACCTCACCTGTCTCTCTTAGTGATTTTTTTTTTTTTTTTTGTACTGGGGATTGAACCCAGGGAAATTCTCCCTTTGGGATACACCCCCAGCCCTATTATTTTTCTTGGTACTGGAGATTGAACCCAGAGGCATTCTACCTCCAAGCTATACCCCCAGCTCGATTTTATTTCTTATTTGGAAACAGGGTCTCACTTGGTTGCCGAGAGCCTCGCTAACTTGCCAAGGCTGGCTTTGAACCTGCAATCCTCCTGTCTCGGCCTCCCAAGTACTGGGATTACAGTGTGCGCCACCACGCCTGGCCAGCCTTATTTTATTTTATTTTTTTATCTTTTTTTTTTTTTATTTTTTTTATTTTTTATTTTTTATTATTTTTTTTTTCATGTTTTTATTGGTGCATTGTAGTCTCACATCACAATGAGTATCAGTTTGGTGTTAACATACATGCACACAGCTCTTGGTGTCCCTCCCCCCCACCTCCCCCCCGCCTCCCCCCCACATGTAGCACTGAGAATGATGTTGGCATAATCTCATATATACACCTTGTTTATGACAGTAATTCCATGG
>PVJS01036752.1:0-20288 GCA_004027185.1 Glis glis | reverse complement strand
TAAGAGCATAGGTGGCATCCTAATAGAGGGGTGCTCTAAGAGCATGTGGGGCATCCTATTAGAGGGGTGCTCTAAGAGCATAGGGGGCATCCTAATAGAGGGGTGCTCTAAGAGCACAGGGGGCATCTTAATAGAGGGGTGCTCTAAGAGCATAGGGGGTGTCCTAATAGAGGGGTGCTCTAAGAGCATAGGGGGTGTCCTCAACCCATCTAGAGGGAATTGGAGAGAGCATCAGGTCCAGCGAACTTTGGAGGGCGCCCTGTGAGGTTGGCTCAAATTGACTTGAGCAGAGAAGCAGAGGCGAGGCGGCAACGATGAAGAACAAGAGAGGAGGGAGAAGGCAGCGTCGATGCTAAGATAGCGTGATAGATCTGGCACGGACGGGTCTCTGCCAGCAGAAGCAGGAGTCAGAGTTCTCCACTGAGGCAGGGGAGTGGTGCTGGCTGCTTGTGCCCCTTTGCCTTGAGGAACTGAGAGCACAGCAGCGTCCGCAGTGTCCTTGCCATGCAGAGCAAGGAAGAGGGGAGCTCAGAAAGACGATAAATATTAGTCCCCACGTCATGTCCCCCAGCCCCTTCCCAAGACCCGGAAGCCTCCTCCACCCAGACTGCTGCCTGAGCCCCCCCCCCGCATCAAAATTCTGGAACGTTCTCAAAAGATGGATGTTTGTGGAGATGAGGCTGGTCTGGCAGAGCTTTCTAGATCTTGTCAAGAAATTGGGATTGTGGCCTGAGAGTACCTGAGAGTATGGGGACAGGGACATGGTTAAAGGGGTTCGTGCAGATGGGTGAGAGCATCACATTTATACTTGTAGAAGCCCCCCCACGCCTTGTAGAAAAGGGATGGGCAGGGAGAGAGATTCCCCCCAGAAGCCCAGGCAAGGGACACGGTGACTTGTACACGGTCAGAACTAACAGAGAGATATTCTTCTTGCTTCACCCTCCAACCTATATTCTCCCTAATCATATAACAGATTCTGAGTCTTCCCAGAACTATTGCTTCCAATCCCACTCACTTACTTGAACTGGGAAAGACATGTTCTGCTCCTCTCCCAGCTCTGTCTACCCAAAACACACTCGACAAAGGGCTTCTATGTAAAGCTAGAGCCCCCTCCCTCTTCTCCAACTATTTTTCAAAATAGAATCAACAAATATGCTGATGATTTCACATTGCAAAATTGTCACCGGCTTCCTAAGAATAAAATGCAAAACCCAAAAAAGCTTTCAGCTAGCATATCAAGAAACGCATGGCACAATCAAACAAGAGCCTTGCAAAGCCCAAAAATACTAAACTTGTGAGTGATCCTTTTACAGAGCAGCCACAGGAGAGAAGGGAAACGCACAAAAGCACTAATTTCAATGCTTTTCTTAGCTACTTAGCACTAGCTTTGAAATGGAAATTTTACTCTTTTGAATGTAGTTTAAAATGAATGCTTGGAGTTCCTTGATAGAGCAGGTTGGATTTTCAGGTTTAGGGTTGGAGTTTTATTCACAGGAGGATTCATTCTTTGAAGACTATACTGCAATGGGTGTAGTTCAGAACTATATGATGAGCCGGGCGTGGTGGCACACACCTGTAATCCCAGTACTTGGGAGGCTAAGACAGGAGGATTGCAGGTTCCAAGCCAGCCTCAGCAACTTAGCAAGACCTGTTTCAAAAAATAAAAAGGGCAGACAACTCAGAGGTAGAATGCCCCTGGGTTCAACCCCCAGTACCGAAAATTTAAAAAGAAAAAAAAGAACTATGCTATGCACACTGTGCGTGCATGTGTCCGTTCCTACCTGGCCTCCTTCCTTACCTCTTTCCAGGTGGCACCAGGCAGATCCTTTTACAATGACAGAGTATCTCCTTCTCCCCTAGCCGAAGACCATCCTTGTTACCTGGCTGCAGTATCTCAGGGGTATTATGAGGATTGTTGGCAAATGCTGTGTTTATTTTTGAAACCATATCCAAAGCTAAGAGAACAGAAGACCGGGAGGCAATTACTCGCTAAAGTAAAATGCCGCCAGTGTTTGCTTTTCTTCTAAGGACCCCACTTTCCAAAAATGTGTCACTTACATATTTTCAGATGAAACCAGGAGGCCATTGTGCTGGCCCCTGCCTCCAAGATTCATTGACTTGAAAGGCTGATGGAGACCTCCAGTGGTCCCCAGCCTCGAAAGCCTCCATCGGGAGAGGCCACAGCTCCCTGGCCCCAGGCAGAGCCAGGAGGATGGTGGTTAAGAGCATGGACTCTGGGCTCAACCAGACTGGCTTTTCCACCTACACTAGCTGTCTGACCTTGGGCAGGTGACTTAACCTCTCGGAGCCTCAACTGTCTAATCTGAAAAATGGGGGCAGTAATAGTATCTATCTCACAGAGTGGTTGTGAAGGTCAAATGTTTATCAAATGATCAAAATAAAGCCTTTGATAATGCTGGCAATTATATTTTAAATGGAATTTCCTGTGAAGAACGCCATTCCATTTTTCTCTATAAAGAAATGTTTTTGTTCCTTCTTTTCCTATGTGGAGTCCATCCTACATCTCCTGTGCTAAATTTTGCCTCTAATGAGCTAACCTATATTTGATGCTTGAATTTAATTAATTAATTAATTAATTTAGTGGTATTAGGGATTAAACACAGAGGTATTCCACCTCCAGGCTATATCCCCAGCCCTTTTTTTGTGGTGCTGGGGATTGAACCCGGGGGTATTCTACCTCTGAGCTACACCCCCAGCCCTGTTTTATTTTCTTTATTTTGAAACAGGGTCTCACTAAGTTGCAGAGGGCCTAAGATGCTGAGGCTGGCTGTGAACCTGTGATCCTCCTGTCTCAGCCTCCCAAGCACTGGGATTACAAGCGTAAGCCACTACACCCAGCTCCAGCCCTTTTTATTATTATTATTGTTTTTGAAACAGGGTCTCACTAAGTTGCTTAGGGCCTCACTAAGTTGCTGAGGCTGGCCTCAAACCTTCAATCCTCCCATCTCAGCCTCCCAAGTACTGGGATTATGAGCTTGTGCCACCATGTCCGGCTGATGTTTGAATTTTAAACTGAGGACATTAACAGAATACATTCTAGGGAATCATGATTTTATCCACTATTTCAGGGCCTGGCATGGGAGCCTGCCCTCTCCTCTTTGGTGTTCCTTCCCTTTCTCATGCTTCCTTTTTTACCAAGACTCTAATTCCTTTCAGGCATAAACTGTTCCGAAGTCTTCTTCACTTAGCCCCAGATTTATTCTTGGCTCTATGACCCTCTTGGATACACCAGAATATTTAGAAATTTAAACATGAGCTAGAAATAAAAATTATTGGGAAAAAATCACTGTTTTTCTAAGTACCCAAGTTGCTCCATTTCTTACAAAAAGAATATATAAATGTGTGTGTGTGCGTGTGTGTGCGTGCGTGTGTGTGTGTGTGTGTGTGTGTGTTTTAAGCAAGATAAATGCAATTCATATCAATGCAGACCTCTCAGTCCATTCTATAGAAATATAGCCGCTGATCTCCTGGGGTTACAAAAGGACCAACTTCTAATAATATTCTGCTTCCTGTCATTTAATAATATTTCATTTATTGATAGTAACATAGCTACCTTAAAAAAACTGAAAAGAAGTAGAAAGAAAAACTCATTCCCGGTTCATCCTCTGAATTACTACTTTGTCTTTTTTTAAAAAAATACGTCACTTTCAAAGACAGCGCCATGCTTCTATTTCTATCCCAGGTTTATCACATTTCCAGAAACACATGGTTCAAAATGGAGACGAGAATGATCAAAAACGTGTGCGCCCCCGCGGTGGTGCTGGGCGAGCGGATTGTCATCGTGGGAGGTGAGTCTGTACAACAGACTGCTGCGCCGGACACAAACTTGGCACCTCTCGTGGAAAAAGGGTCACTAATAGACAGACGTTGTTCCACGAGACAGTCTTTTTAAAAGCATATACATCCACCTGGGGAACGTGGACAACCTCTTTCCTCATCCAGAAGTTTCTCCCTGCCTTCCTCTGGAAATAAGGGAAGAAATAACACTTATTTCACAGATGACCAAATGTGCCAGTGTATCTAAGGCACTTAGCACTGTCCCAGATACACAGTCAATATGAAATGTTTGCCATTGGGAATAATACTGGCTACTAATGCATCATTTCTCTGAAATTGCATGATGTGTCAGGGTTAACAGGGCGGGTTTGGGGATCAGAGAGACCTAGGTTCGAATCCTGGCTCTACCACTAACTGACTGGATACTGTTTGGGAAGCAATTCACTTTTTCCGTGCCTCAGTGTGTCGATCAGTGAAATGGGGATCCTTAAAGTGCCCACTAGATAGGGCTATTGTGAGGACCCATTTCTTTTTTTTCCAGTTTTGATCATTATCTTTTTTGTTTTCTTTCTTTTCTTCCATATGCTTTTATTGGTGCATTAGAGTCTCACATCATAATATAAATCGTTGACAGTGACATACATACACACAGCACTTGGTGGGCGCCCCTCCCCGGCTGCCTCCCCATCTCCCCCACTTCCTGGGGACCCATTTCTGAGTTCCCAAAGAAAGGCCCCTTCTTTGGATCATTATATCTCCTGGATGGATATCCTAGAGAAACTACTGGAAGGGAGCGGCCTCTTCCAGTCTACATATGGCTTATATGCAGCCTTAATTTGGGGTTAAGGATTCAGCAACCAAAGTCAAAAAGGCCTGGGTGCCAACCTGAGCTCTGCCACATGCCAGGCCACAGCAGGGTACCTCAACATCCCACTCTGTAGTTGAGGGGCCCAGCCACAATGGGGCAGGCATGTCACAGATCTGCTGACCTCTGCCCCAGACAAGCAATGCTGAGCTTACCCATATGTCATCTGGTTTTCAGGTTACACAAGGAGAATTCTTGCTTATGACCCTCAGTCCAACAAATTTGTCAAATGCGCGGACATGAAGGACCGGAGGATGCACCACGGGGCCGCGGTGATGGGGAGCAAGCTGTACGTGACGGGCGGGCGGCGGCTGACCACCGACTGCAGCATCGAGGACTCGGCCTCCTTCGACTGCTATGACCCCGAGACGGACACCTGGACGTCCCAGGGACAGCTGCCTCACAAACTCTTTGACCACGCCTGCCTCGCCCTCCAGTGCATACCCCTCGTGCCCACCTACTCGTGAAGTCCACAGCTACTTGTCCTAGTTAAAATGCTTCCTGTTGCAAGGAACAGAAACCCAGCTCCGAAGAGCTGAACCCTAAGAGGATGCAGGGCGAACTCCCAGGTCCTCCCAGGACTGAAGGCACCTGGTGCCTGGAGGCTGGAGCCAGTCATATCCCTACCGAGCTCTCGCACCCCCAGCCCCGTTCCCTCCCTCTCTACCTCCTCTCTACTAGGCTTCATTCTGAGCCAACAAATTACTTTACCCCAGAGTGTGAGGTCAGTGACAGTTGATAAACCCCGACTCACATTCTCTAGCTTTGCATCTTCAGAAGAAACCTTCACTCTATCAATAGTCACATATTAATCTTTAAAAAAACAATGCTGAGTCAGGCATGGTGGTGCATGCCTGCAATCCTAATACTTGGGAGGTTGAGACAGGAGAATCACAGGTTTGATGCCAGCCTCAGCAACTTAGTGAGACCCTATTTCAAAATAAAAAATATAGCCAGGCGTGGTGGTGCACACTTGTAATCCCAGTACTTGGGAGGCTGAGACAGGAGGATCGCAGGTTCACGAACAGCCTCGGCTACTTAGTGAGGCCCTCTGCAACTTAGTGAGACCCTGTTTCAAAATAAAGAATAAAAGATAGGGCTGGGGGTGTAGCCCGGAAGTAGAATGCCCCTGGGCTCAATCCCCAGTACTGCAAAAATAAAATAAATAGGGCTGTGGATGTAGCTCAGGAGTAGAATTCCTCTGGGTTCAATCCCCACTACCACAAAAAAAGAAAAAATAAAACAACAGTGCTGATAGGCCATTTTTGAATTCCATGCCTACCTCTTGAGCCAATCACTATTGCCGGGGATTGTGCTATTGTCACTGGCTAGTCCTGGACCATGTCCCTACAGAGGTGGGGTTAACTCCTGTGATTGACAGCATATCCAAACTACATGGAATGGGATAGAAGAGTTCTCTAAAGGAAGAAACTCCGGGCTGCCCAGACACCACTGAAATCCAGAATGAGAGGGCCGAGAGACCCAAGAGGACCCCTGGAAGCATCTGGTCTAGGTGGCAGCATAAGAAATTGGCCATCGCCATGTCTCTGCATTCTACGGATGTAGCACACTGAAATTCCACAGTATGTGCAAGTCGGTATCTAGTGTTTGCAAAATTATCTCGTACTGCAAGATATAAAAGCAGAATAAAGCTTGTTGCTGGTGCCAACAGATGTTTTTCTCCAGCCTCTGGGGGGCTATAAACCTGCAGAATTAATCTGGATTTTCATTTCAGTAAATGTTATGAGAATCACTCTTCTGGGGAAAGCCAAGAAATTCCTTCAGTGATTAACGCAACCCTTATCCCCAGATGCCAGGGCTGTCTACCCCTCTAGCCCCTTTATCTCAAAGTGCCTCCCACACTGGCTCAGTCTCAGGCTCGGGGATAAGCTGAAGGGCAGAGCAGCGGCTCTCCACGCGGCCAGCACGTTACAATCACCTGAGGAGATGTTTGGGAACAGGGCTGAGCCCCATTTGAGATAGATGAGTGGGGGTTCCCCCGGGGTGGGGCCTAGAACTCTAGATTTTTAAAAAGCTTCCTGGATGGTTCCGGTGCATGGTCAGAGTAGAGAACCACAGCCCTGCTCAGCTGTGGGCACTGGAGACCAATTCCATCCTGTCCTGGCCAGCCCTACCCAAACCCAGCATTGTATGCAAAGTCCTCTTCCTGCCAATGGAAGCATCTGGAATGAGTCTTGCTGTCCTGGGCCTGGCACCAGCGTGCCCCATGCTGGAGTCTCCCTCCCATCAGCTCTCTAGGCCCATGAGCTGGGCTTCTCCTTTCCCCCTAGTCTGTATTCTTTGTGCCGCTGGCTCTCTTGCTGGGGTGAGGTTCTGCCCTGAAGAACCTCTGGACCACTTGGTCATGGTCCAGAGACTCTGCCTAGACTGAGCCCTGTCCCCAAGCCTGCATGCTGCCCCAGAGCTGCTGGCTGGCATCTTACTCCAGCCGATTCTCTTTGGAACCTCTCTATTCAGGGGCTCGATCCCACCTCTCCTGAACCTGTGCTTGGAAAGGTAACCCCCAGAGCACCAACACTGGCCACCCATTTTTATTTCCCGTCTGCTTGGCCAGTTGGCAACACACGACATCACTGTCCTCTTCCATCTTCTGCTGTCCTCCCCCGCCTCTGGGACACCACTCACTCCTGCTCCTCCTCTTCCCTTTGCTTCATTCTGTCTACTAAATAGTGACTCACCCAGGGCTCAGTCCTCCAGGCTTTTGTGTATCTGTTCTCTCTCCCTAGACGGGTGAGCTATGGATTTGCACACCACCTCAACACTCGGACTTATGCATTTCTCTACTTCCAGCCCCAACTGTTTGCTCTCCATCTTCACTGTGAGGTTAAATAGATACCTCGAACCCAACACACTAAGACAACTCCCGCCTCACCAAACCTGCTCCTTGCATTGGCTCCCAGCCCCGGGAGAGGACAAGGTCTTTCCTTCACTGTCTCTGGCTCAAAGGCTGGGGGTCGGTCCTCTCTCTCTCTCTCTCTCTCTCTCTCATACACACACACACACACACACACACACACACACACACACACACACACACTCCACTCTGTTCCAAATACATCCAGAGCCCAGCTACATCTCACCATCCACAGTGCTAACTCCGACCCCAGCCGCCATCTTGTCTCGTCCGACAATAGATTCATCACTGGTCTCTCTGCTTCCACCTTGGCCCCCTAAATCTCTTCTCCACACAGCAGCCTGCTTGATCTTTTAAAAACATAAATGCAAGTCAAAAGAGGTCACTTCCCTGTAAGATCCTCCTAAGCCTTCCCAGCTGGCCCAGAGGACCCTCAGAGACCAGCAAGAGTCTTTGCTGTGAGCCCTTTGCCCTCATCTCTGCTCTCATCTCCCACCATGCCCCTCTCTCACTCAGCGTCAGCCACACTGCCCTTTGGGCCTGCACTTTCTATTTTCACACTTCCTATCCCATTCACCTGAAAACACACCTGCCCCAGATAACACCCACACGGTTCATCCCTCACCTCCCCAGGGTCCCTGCATCAACCATTCCTGTCAGAGACACCCTGCAATAGACCACAGATGTCTCTGGTGCCTATGCCTTCATGGCCACTTCTCCCAGGACAAGCCATCCTCATCTCCTGACCAGTCTCCTAGAGGGACTCGGCGTTCCACTCCTGCCCCTCTGATCCTTCCTTGAACAACAGCAGGGTAATCTGTGTATGTGTGTGGGGGGAGGGGTACTGGGGATTGAACCCAGAGGCATTCTATCTCTGAGCTACACCCCAGCCCTATATTTTGTTTCTCTCTCTCTTTTTTTTTTTTGAAACAGGGTCTCACTAAGTTGCAGAGGGCCTCCCTAAATTGCTGAGGCTGACAGCGAACCTGCAATCCTCCTGCCTCAGCCTCCCAAGTACCTAGATTACAAGCATGCGCCACCACGCCTGGCTTGACTTCATCTTTTGCTACCCCCAACTCCCTACAGTTTCTCTGCTCCAGCCACCCTCTACCATTACACCCTCCTCTCTCTTGCCTCGGGGCCTTTGCGCATGCAATTGCCAGTCCATGCTAGACACTCTCCTGACTCTTTACCTAACATAATTTCCACATACGACTTACACACAGATTAAAAGTCACTGCGTCAGCCGGGCGTGGTGGCGCACACTTGTAATCCCAGTACTTTGGGAGGCGGAGACCGGAGGATCCGGGTTCACGGCCAGCCTCAGCTCTCGCTCGCTCGCTCTCTCTCTCTCTCTCTCTCTCTCTCTACCTAGTGAGGCCCTCCGCAACTTCGTGAGACCCAGTTTCAAAATAAAGTATAAAAAAATAGGGCCGGGGATATAGCGCGGAGGTAGAACGCCCCTGGGTTCAATCCCTGGTACCGCAAAAAAAAAAAAAAAGTCACTGCGTCAAGGAGGCCTTCCATGCACCTCCTACTATTAATATCCCCCTGATATTAAGTGGCCATGTGTCCCTTATACTTCCCCTAAGACCCTCATACTATTTATAATTACTCGATGATTTATAAATACTCGATATTTTTAATTACTCTCTTCCCCTCTAACTTCTTCTATCTGTCCTGTTCTTTGCATCCCCAAAGCTCATCTCAGTGACTGCACATAGGTTGTAGATCCTCAATAAACACACGATGAGTTAATTAAGGAATTGGCAAACAAATAAAGAGGCTGCATCCATACTGCCTCTGAGATTTTCATCTTAAACTCAGAGGCAAGTCCATGTAGACACTAGTTTAAGTGCGCCAGCTAGGAGTTGTCTGCCCTCCCCTCTGTTCCCTATCCTGCCCTGAGCTGAGTCTGGCAGTCTGGGTGGGGTGTGATGTGGCTGTCTCCTGGGTCCAGCCTGGAGGCTGATGGGCTATATCCAGAGGGTCCTGTTTGCCTGGATTTGAAGCGAGAGTCTATAAACTCCTGCAACTTCCAAAAATCCTTCTGTCAGAGACTCGCTAAATGCCTCGACTTTCTTTCCTCTCAGTGCAATAGCTGATCAGCTGCCAGAGTGTGTGTCCACTCCAAGTTTGCCCAAGCCTCCCCAGGGTGCAAAAGAGCTATGTAAACGGCCTCCTGGGATTCATAAAGGAAGATGGCGCCAGGACCAAACACAGTTGGAAGTACATCACAGGCTGGCTCTGTGTCCCACACAATGCCTTCGCAGCATTTGAATCCACACACCTGGACGACCATTGGCCAAGACCAGAATCTGAATTGCCTTGCAAAACAGCCATCAGCACACAAGGGATCCTTTCCAATCTGCCAAGGATAATCTCTGTCTAAAGCGAAAAAGAGAGATGGTTTTGGCACGAGACTCCCTTGGCCTCGCTGGCTGAGGAGAGTCACAGTCCCTAGCTGAGGTCAAAATATATTTAGCCAGTGGCAGTTAAACTGAAATGTTTTAAGTAAAACAATGTCAACCAACCTGACTAATCATCTCAAAAGGCAGCAAGGGAAGGGGGAAGATGATGTGGATCAAGGGCTAGGCAAGAAAACACGAACAAAAATATCAGCGCCCTGCCCAACAGGAAGCAGTAAGCAAGGGGAGGAGCCTGCAGAGGAAAGAGCAAAGGAGGGGAGAAACTGAGGCAGGGAGGGCGGGCCGCGGGGGCAAGGCCAGAGAAGGCTGCTGGCCCCGCACTAGGCAATGCCACAGCAGCCCCAAGGCCCAGTGGGCATCCAGAAAGAATGCCCGGCTCTCCTGAGGCCACCGCCCGACCACCCTGTGGCAGGGACACAGCCAGCAAAATGCTGCGTTGGGTAGTTACCTGACACAGTGATGGCCCCAGCAGGACGGAACCACGGGAATCCTGGCCCCGCCCATCAGACCCTTCCTGATTTTTTTCTCCACTTACAAGCAGTGGTGGCTCCAAAGGCAACCCCCCTCCCCCAAACCTCCACTGTCCCTCCAGGTGGCCCCCCTCCTGTGATCTTCCTCCACCTCCATCATAGTCACCCAAAGACCCAGGAATACAACTTTTATTTTTTTAACTGGTGCATTGTGATTATACTTCAAAACGAGGTTCAGAGTGATAGAAACATACGTGCACACAGCACTTGTGTTTACCTCTGGGTCCCACCCCACTCCCTCCCCCTCTCCATATATAATGTTAAAATTGGTATTGATAACTTCATATGTGAACATAGGATTGTTTGAACTGTTTTCTTCATCAAATCTCACCTTTCACCCCCCTACCACCCTCCCCAAGTCCCCTTCCACCATTCTACTAGTGCCTCCCCTTACTTACCTGAAATCCTTTTTGCTTCCCCATTTCTCTCTAGCTTCCACATATAAGCGAAAACATATGGCCCTTCGCTTTCTGGGACTGGCTAATCTTGTTTAGCATAATATTCTCTCGTTCCATTCTTTTTTTTTTTTTTTTTGCGGTACTGAGGATTGAACCCAGGGGCATTCTACCTCTGAGCTCCACCCCCAGCCCTATTTTTTATTCTTTATTTTGAAACAGGGTCACACTAAGTTGCAGAGGGCCTCACTAAGTAGCTGAGGCTGGCCGCGAACCCGGATCCTCCGGTCTCAGCCTCCCAAGTACTGGGATTACAAGTGTGCACCACCACGCCCAGCTCTCACCAGCATTATTATTGTGTTTGTATTCTGGATGATTGCCATCCCAACTAGCGTTGGATGGAATCTCAGTGTCATTTTGATGTGCATTTCCCTGATTACTAATGATGCTGAAGATTATTTTCATGAGTTTATTGGCCATTTGTATTTCTTCTTTTGAGAAGTGTTTATTCAGATCCATTGCCTATTTTTATTGGGTTATTTTGTTTTTTTTGTGTGTTAAGTTTTTTAAGTTCTTTGTGTATTCTAGATAGTAATCCTCTATCAGAGGAATTGCTGGTGAAGATTTTCTCCCATTCTATGGGCTCTCTCTTTAGACTCTTGATGGTTTCCTTTGCTGCACAAGAGCTTTTTAATCTGATACCATCCTATTTATTGATTTTTGTTTTTATTTCCTGAGCTTTGGGGGTCTTATTACAAAGTCCACCAGTGCCTTTGTGTTGGAGAGTTAGTCCAATGCCCTCTTCTAATCATTGCAAAGTCTCTGGTCTAATGTCTAGGTCTTTTATGTGTCCACCTCTGAAAACCAATGCCCAATGCAAGCTGAATTCACCTATACCTCCTCTAACAAAAATCTGCAACATCCCAGAGGACAAACTGAGCAGCTTTGCTCAGACATTATCCTCCTCCGGAGGCCCGGTCCCTCCCCAGGCCCCAGCTTGCCACACACCATCCTCAGCACCTTTGCACATGCTCTTCCCTCTGCCAGAGGCCTTTCCACACCCTGCCCAATGCACTCTTACTAGACCTTCACCTCCTCTGCGGAGCCTTCTCCTCCCTTTCTACCACCCCCTTCCTTGATCTCAGCACCTCTCTCCCTGGAGCAGGGGCCTGTTTTCCGAAATGTCAGCTCTCACGCAATCTTAGAGGAATTCTAGGCCCCTGTTCAAATGCCACGTCATTCTCTTCATGTGGGGAATTTGGTTTTTGTTTCCCCTAAAGATATCCATGAGTCTCTTTTCCTCTTCATTTCACTTGTTTGATTCAATTAGGATGCGAGGGCCTGAGAGCCTGAATTCCCCAGTAACCCTCCCATAACAAGCCAGTGGTCCAGAAAATGGTGCTCTGAGAACACAGGTGGGGGCTCAAGACCCCAAGGTGCTTGGGAGTTAGGAAAACGCAGGCTCACAGGCACAGAGGTCTGTCCTAGTCAAAATCAGAGGCTGGCTTTGCGGTGCCCCCAGAAGACCCCATCACCCTGCTGTGTTCAGAGCCAACACGCTGCCTCAGGCGACTGCAAAAGCAAAACCTATGAAAGCAGCTGGAAGGGGAGCCACAGAGACCATGTGGAAGACAGACCAACCGGGGAGTGGGACGAGTCAGCAGGGCCTCCGGGACTTTTATCTCTTGTGGAGTGCTGGAGAAGGAAGCAGACTTCATTCCCACTTTGGGTATGGATTTATTTGGCTTACTTATCTGAAGGGCAAAAGAATACTCATGGGTTTGGAGGGACCCACATCATTCTCTACCTGGGGCGGAGATCGCTGGTGTCTAGGCACATGAGTAGAATAATTGAGTAGAACAATTATCCCTTTAAAAAAAAATCTGGCCAGGCGTGGTGGGGCACACTTGTAATCCCAGTACTTGGGAGGCTGAGACCAGAGGATCCGTGTTCACCGCTAGCCTCAGCTACTTAGTGAGGCCCTCCACAACTTAGTGAGACCCTGTTTCAAAATAAAGAATAAAAAATAGGGCTGGGGGTGTAACTCGGAGGTAGAATGCCCCTGGGTTCCATCCCCAGTACCGCAAAAAAAAAAAAGAAATCTGTTGATGAATGAATCAGAGAGTGATAATGGCTGACATTTATTGACCATTTTCCCTGCATCTGGCACCAGGCAAGGGCTTCCCTACAGCACCGCATTCCGTCACACAGGAACCTTCCAGCACCTCCCAGAGCCATCCCTGAGCACCATCTCTACAGCAATCCCCCGGCCTCTGCATTATTCTCTCCTACTGGCATTTCTTACATGCATACCTTTTATCATAATTATTTATAGGTTCATTTTCTTTCCCAAGTTCATGTGGTTGACCCCCTACCCAAATGAACCATCCATGCAGACCAAGAACACATCTGCCTCATTCACGTCTGTTTCCTGGGTCCCTGAATGCATGAATGCGTGCCAGGGCTGGTGTCCGGGATGCCGTGCAAAGGTGGGAGAGGCGGGTGTGTGCACTGGCACGGGGGCGGGGAGACGCACTGGGGAGGGGACTGGATGGCTCCTGGGGGCCTCTGTCCAGGTGCAGCAGAGGAAGGTATGGAGTGGTCTGGGGAGTTCAATGAGGGCTGCTCCCGGCCCCTCGAGGGATGATAAGCATGGCCACTAACCATGACAAGGAGGAGTGGGGTGGGGCATGAAACAAAGAGGCAGAATCCCCAGGGAACTGGTCACTAATTGGATCCAGTTGACTACGTGGATGTCACTAAAGGGGGCCGGAGCAGCAGGGAAGAGAGAGGCTCTACCCAGGCTAACTACCTGCGCCATGGGCGGAAGGAAGAGGCGCTTCCCCAAAGGGGCATAAAGCACCCGGACAGGGATGGAGACCCCCTTTCTCTGAGTGCTTCTACTAGTCCCCAGTCTCTGTGAGCGACCCTATCTTCTGGAACCCCTTTTAAAACTCAGAGCCGCCACTGCTTACTTCTCTAACAGTGGTCTGTGTGGTGGCCGCTGGTGTCTGCAGAAAGGCACATAAGGTGGCGTTGCAGAGAGACAAGAGAACAGACTCTGAGCTGAAGCCCTGGGTTTCCACTCCATTGGTTGTGTGGCCCTGGGAAAATTAACCTCTCTGTTCCTGTTTTCTCATTTCCTCTCTAAAATAGGGACTAGGATAATACCTGCCCCCCATAGTTTTTGTGAGGATTAACTGAATTCATGTGTGTCAGCTGTCTATGAATTAGCCACTGTTATTACTGTTATTGAACATGGCATCCTTTGAAGAGCGATGGCTATGTCATCTACTGACCATGTGGCCTGGGGAAGGTCTCGTCACCCCGCTGAGTATCAGTATTCTCAGTGATAATATGGAGATGACGATATCGCTGTGTAGTGGGTTGAAAGATGCCCTCTCCCCTTAAAAAAAAAAGACCTTATTTGGAAAAAGGACTTTGCATATATAATTAAGTAAAGGATCTCAAGATGAGACCATCCTGGATTATCTGGATGGAGCCTAATCCCAGTGACAAGTGTCCCTATAAGAGAAAGGCAGAGGGAGACTTGAGGCCCAGGAGAAGGAGGAGCGAGGGGTGGGGAAGGGATGGGTGTGACAGGGCCACAAGACAAGGAACGTCAGAGCCACCAGAAACTGGAAGAGGAAAAGAAGAATCCACTTAGTGCCTCTGGAGGGGATGTGGCCCTGCTGACACCTTGACTTTTCAACTTCTGGCCTCCAGAACTGTGAGCAAATATATTGCTGATTTTTTTAAGGTACACTTGTGGTTACAAAAGCCACAGAAAGCTACTATGCTCCCTCGTAGGACCGTCAGGATTGGAGAAGTCCTGTGAAAGAAGTAACTGGCACGCGGCAGCCTACAAGGATGACCATACCATCCCCTTCCCTTCCCTGGACCTTCATTTTTCCCTCTGTACAGTGGGGATATGAGGTAGGACGAAGGTGACCAAGCTCTTGCTACCTTGTACCAGCTCCTTCACCACCCAACTGCTCATGAGACAGGGGGACTAGGTCACTCGACATCACCCTCACCTTCCTCTGCTCTCCAGGGACCCACAACAGGCAATGCGCTGAGTTTAGAGGCCTCTGCATACCTATGCCCAGCAGAGAAGACAGTGGGCATTTGTCAGTGTCCCTAGCTCCTCACTGGAAGTGACAGTGGGACACACAATACTGAACGGTCACTCTCCAGATCTCCCAACAAGAAGGAAGCCCTGGGCAAGTCATTCAACCCCACAAGGACACGGTGGCCCACATTACATTATAGGAATTATGATATTCTCCTCCTACTCAGGGATCAACGAGGAGGAAACTCTTAAGACAACCACACAAATGTTTAAACCCAAAATAATAACTATGAATGGTGAGGGTAGAAACACATATTGAAGTGTAAAGTATACCGATATAGCCGAAGGGCTGGGAGAAGGGACATGGTACTGTTTGGTGGCTGCATGGCACAGGACACAGTGATCCCTCATCTAGACTATACAGAGAAGCCCCCTAACCCTTTTCCCTAGCTCCATACTCTCCTCCCTAACTCACTCACCCTGGCACCAGGATCGGAGGGGCAATCCTAGCAGGGATGGGAAGGAATAAACGCATCTATCATTCTAATCTTCTCTTCCTTGTTTAAATTCCTTCAATGAATTCTGGCTCCATTTCCAGATCCATGAGTTCCTTTATGTGTAGAAGAATAAACAGTCTCCACTTGACTAGAAAACAAAGAAAATGGTAGCAGAGGGCCCACTCATCAGATGCCCAATGAATGCAATTTTCATCTCTGCCCCCCACAATCCCTCTTCTGTTCCACTGGTTAAAGAAAGCTCACTTATTTGCCTGTTGACAAACAATGCTTAGCTATTAGCTATGGCTGTAGATACATAGAAACAGAGACTTAATAGATCTCCGGTGCTTGGCCACCAGCTCCTCATCCACTGGGGACACAATGACCCGCTCTTCCATGCCTAAGGCACAGGACTCTTCCCCCATAAGGGCTCAGTCCTTGGGGATGTGGCCAAGGCCTTCGTTTCGTAATAAAAGTTTTCAAGGAAATAGTTTTGCCCTCAAACTTGTCCCCTTCTTTTTCTCTGGAATGATTTATTTTGTTATTCAGTGGCTGAAAATTCATGAAATTTTGTGGTCAGAACAAAAATGTGTCACACACGATTCCATATGTCCATGTAGTGGGGCTGGAAAAAAAATCTGACAATGAAAACCACCATTTCTCTCCCAGAGTTTAATGGGCCTCCAACCAGGGTTTTGTTTTTTATTAACTTATAATATTTTATCCCCTTAATCAAAAACGTTGTTTAAAGATGGATGTGGTGGCACATGCCTGTAATTCCAGTATTTGGGAGGCTGAAACAGGAGGACCGCAGGCTTGAGGGCAGTCTCAGCAACTTAGTGAGGCCCTCAGCAATTTAGTGAGACCCTGTCTCAAAATAAAAAAAAATAGAAAGGGCTGGGGGTGCAGCTCAGAAGTAGAATGCCCCTGGGTTCAATCCCTAGTACCACACACACATATACACAAACAGAATTGTCTTAAAAAAATAGAGATAGGCTGTATAAATAAAGATTGGTCAAAACACTGTAATTTCTTGGATTCATTTCAAGACTCAAATACTCAAATGCAAACGTCATTTCTGAGTCAAAGAGTAGAGGGCAGCCTGGAAGACCAGTCGTTCCAGTCCAGAGATGCAACATGGAGAAGCAGAATTACCAGGGGCCTTGAAAGAGCATCCAAAGATCTTGATCTGAGGTCCAGCCCTCCCTGAACTAGGCACTGGACCTTGGGCAGGTCGCAAAGCCACAATGTCCTTGTGGATGAACCTCATCTGTCCAGCACTTCTGAGAAAATTACAATAACAAATATGAAAGCAGATGGTGGGCTACAATAGCCAGGAATGGATACTCTTCTTCATTCTTCTCTCCATCTCCCTAGGATCAAGGCCCATTTGGCCCAGGGAGGCAAGAATAAAGGAATCTTTAGAGAAAGCTATCAGACACATCCATGGAAGCAGCATGCAGATCAAGAAATAAGACATCCCACGATCTCAGGCCCCTCGTACCCTTCCCCAGTCACTGGACTCTCCAAGGGTAAGCACAGTCCTGACTACCATCACCTTAGGTTACTTGTACCTATTTTTTGAAAGTCATATGAATGGAATCAGATAGTGTGAATTCTTGGAACTGGCATCTTTTTTCCAAACATAAAGTTGTGAAATTCATCCATGTTGTTCTGTGTACTTACACCTTGTTCATTCTTTATAGTATTGAACTATGTGACTATCCCATGATTCATGCACCTGTTTCACCCTTAGTGAGCATTTGTGTCGTTTCTCATTTGGAGTCATTGTGGGCATTCTTGTGCAGAACTTTGGATGAGCATATATATGTATGCAGATCTGTCGAGTAGGTAACTGGGAATGAAATTGCTGAATCATGGGGTGTAAGTATATTCAGCTTTATAGACGGAGCCAGTTTCCCAAAGGTGTCATTCCAACCTCTACTCCCACCAGCCGTGTATGAGGATTCCAGTTGCTCCATCTCCTCAACAACACTTGGAACTATTTGTCTTTCATTTTAGCCATTCTGGCCGGCAGGAAGTGGTATCACATTGCAGAGTGATATTTTTAAAAGTAAATCAGATTATGTTACTCTGCCACTGGTTCCGCTTTTCACTCAGTATAAAACCCAACTGCTTAACCTGACCTACAAGGCCCTAGTTACCTCTGACTTTCTCTCCAAGCACTCTGTCTACTCGCTCTACTTCAGCCCCAATGCGATCTTTCTAGTGTTCAAATGAGCAAGGTCATTCCCACCTCAGGATCTGCACATTTGCTGTTTCTTCTGCCTAGAATGTTCTTCCTCCAGATATCGCCATGACTGACCCCTTCCTGATTACCCATACATCCAACAAATATTTCTAAGTAATTATCAGGTCTCTTCTCACATGTCACCTCCCTCCCAGGATCTTTCCCTGACCACTAGCTAGTGTAGTCATGGTTAGCATCTTGAAGCACCTACCGCTGCCTCCCATTCCCGCAATTAATATTTGTCTTCTACTTTGTCACACTAAAATAGACCAGAAGCCATGTATTTTCAATGCCTAAAATAGTGCATGCGGTAAGTCCTCAAAAGATCCATGTTGGATGAAGGGAGAGTAGGAGGGAAGAAGTTCCTAGAGAGCATTCTCAAAGATAATTGTAGAGGATTAAAATTAGTGGAGCCCCCTTCACCCCTCAACTCACCTGATAAAAATGATGCTCAGGAAGACAAAGTAACTTGGAGCCATATTCATGGTCAGCAGCCGAGACAGGGTTTGAACGCAAGTTCATAATTTCTAGTCCTAGTACGCTATCTGCTTACAAGAACAGGAGACAAAGTCTTATTCCATATAAATGAATCTTAAATTATTGAATATTGGGCATTAGGAATTCAACCTGGAGAAATCTCCCCTCCTACCATGAAGGTCAATGACACACCAAGAGGATGTGAGATGGGAGTCATTTTTGGAATTCCCCAATGCATCCCTGACCTTCATTCAGGGAAAAAGAAGATGTGAAGAGAGTAAAGAGAGGAAAAGAGAAGAAGAAAGAGAAGCATCTTGGCAGGGACCGTTTCCTTGGGCTCCAAGACCCTGAGGTCCACCAGCAGATCATGTTGTAGCAGGTGAGACCCCTGTCTCACACGCTTAGTTTGGGTGAGAATCAGATGGTAGCACAATGTGGGGCTCGGAGCCAGTTGCATAATTGGACACATCATCAGTACCTTGGAGAACTTCAGCCAAAAGCACTCCTGACACCACTGTGCTCTTGCTGAGTCATCCCCAAACCCCATGACTGGATGATTCACTGGTCTCCACTGGGGTCATGCCTGTCAGGTGCTGACCCAGAAATGAGAACTAAGTTCATAAGGGGAGAGAGATCCTCTAATTGGAACTCTGAAAACTAGTGGTTCAACCTACTACTCTTCGGGTTTCCAAAGAATAATGGAAGCTGTGTCGATCACTTCCTCGACAATCAAAAATTAAAAATGGAAAAAGGTAACCAGAAACCAACTAAAATAGCTAATGTTTTGGAAGAAATCAACCTGGAATAATACATATCCATATCCCCTATCGAGATTCTGAAATCTAAAAAACACTCTGGAAACCAAGTGAACCAAGTTTTTGGCTTGCTTCTTTTGTATATTTGCAGCAAATTCACTTGGCAGCAAAAGCCTGTCAGAAAAAATTGGTAGATTATTTTTAGTCCTTATTTATCTCACTTTGGATGTACACTCATATTTTTTTCTTTTCTTTTCTTCTTTTTTTTGCGGGGGAGGGTACTGGGGATTGAACCCAGGGGCATTCTACCTCCAAGTTACATCCCAAGCCCTTTTTATTCATTTATTTTGTTTGTTTTGAAACAGGGTCTTTCTAGGTTGCTGAGAGTCTCGCTACCTGCTGAGGCTGTCCTCAAACCTGCTATCCTCCTGTATCAGTCTCCCAAGTACTGGGATTACAGGTGTGCGCCACCATGCCCTGCAATACTCATACATTTTGATGTAGGAATATTACTATTTAATTATAAGGTGTTGAATCAAATCTCAATGGGACATTCCATAATATACAATATATTGAGCATCTCATTACATTTATGAAAACTGGAAATTTCTTAATACCAAAAATCTCTTGCTCCTAAATTTTCAGATAAAGATGGTGGACCTGTAATTCTTCACTTATTTTATATGATCTTCACAAAAACCCAGGGCAGGCAGTATTGTCCCCATTCAACAAATGAAGAAACTGAGATTTAGAGAAGCGAAACAATTCAAGTCCACACAAATAATTAATGTCAAAACTGGAACTAAAATCCAGGTATAGCAGACACCATCATTCTCCCTGTTGGTTATCCATGCCCCTGCCTTTTTGTAATAGCACCTCAGTTCTACTTTAGCAAACTACTCACCGCTCCCCTACTGCTTACAGACTTGGGAGGTACCACTTCCCCCTGGCACAGGAAGGACCTGTGCCCCAAGGTAAGCCAACAGACTCTCACTCCTCCTTAAAACTAGGCTCAGAGAGGAGTTACTCAAACACCAACAAGTTAGAGCTTGTACCAGCAGTGGTCCCTGCAGAAGCGCTACCTGTTCAGAGCTGCCCTGGGCTGTCCCAGACCTAACCATGTGGCTGCCCTTAGAGTCTAGGAGTTAGCCCATATCCTTCCAACAAATTCCTTGTTTGTGTATAGATTGGCCAGAAGTGATTTCTTTTGCTTTCAGACAAAGAACCCAATACCATGCCTCTGCGTCCTAGGACTCTACTCTTTCTTCCTCCCCTCAGTGGGAAAGAGGATTGTTACATATACACTGTGTGTGTATGTGTGTGTGTGTGTGTGTGTGTGTGTGT
>PVJS01036751.1:0-20287 GCA_004027185.1 Glis glis | reverse complement strand
TCTCTCTCTCTCTCTCTCTCTCTCCTTAGTGAGGCCCTCCGCAACTTCATGAGACCCAGTTTCAAAATAAAGTATAAAAAATAGGACCAGGGGTGTAGCGCGGAGGTAGAACGCCCCAGGTTCAATCCCCGGTACCGCAAAAAATAAAATAAAATAAAATAAAAAATATATTTCTGTAAAGAAAAATGTCAAGTAATTGTTTAATATTACTCGAGGGAAGTTTTCTCACCTAAGGTTTAAAAAATATTCTTATTTATATAAAAGCATCAAGTATGATCAATTTTGTTTCCTTTACATTAAATAGAAGTAGGTAATTTGTCTTCATTGCATTTGAGAGATGTTTGTCTTCTTGCTTTCGGCAACATATGAAATTATCCTGAAGATGATAGCAATAGATAGGAAAAAGATGTCCCTTCCAATTTACATCACATATTCGATGAGAAAGAATGCTCTTGAAAGGGGCTCCAAATTGATTTTTTGCTTTTTCAAAGCAATCTTCAGTGTCCAGGCAGAGTAGACAACTAGAAAATTATCCAGTAATTTGAACTCTAAATAGTTTACCTGGATAATTCAAGGAAAAATACTTCATTTACTCACTCCTTTATTCATTCATTCAACAAATATTTTTGAGGCTGTTGGGTGCCAGGCATATATTCATCCCAGCGGTGAACAATATAAGTACAACCCTGCCCACTGGATGTTAAATGATCCTCTTAGGACTCCCACTCTTCCCAATCATACACAAATCATATTCTGTGCAAGGATGGAAAGAATGAAGCCAATAAAGTCATCCGAAAGTAATGATAAAAATAATAACAATACTATATGGAGCATTTGTACTTTATGTTATAAAATCACTTATGTTATATTTGTACTTATGTTATAAAATCACTTTTGTCATTACATTAGTCAAAAGAACATTTGCCTGAAAACTTATTGCTTCCAAAACAGAAGGTTTATGAGAATGATAAAGCTGATTACTAAATGATGGTACTTTATAAATTTGCCAATAGTATAGGTTTAAGTCTTCAAAGACAACCTGATAGAATATTTTAGCAGGTGCAGAATCCTTCCTATTTAGGCAGCTGTGGGTAGGGTGAGGCATGGGAAGTTGAATGGAGCATCCAACTGCTTTTCCTTTCTTGATAGTATACTCATTCCTCAGTATCCTTGGGGGATTGGTTCCAGGACCCCTGAAGATTCCAAAATGCTCATGCTCAAGTCTCTCATATAAAACAGTGTAGTATTTGCATACAACCTATGCACATTCTCCCATCTCTTCAGTACTCATAATGCCTAATACAATGCAAATGCTGTGCAAATAGTTTCTATACTATATTGTTTAGAGAATAACAAGGAAAAAAGTTTGCACATGTTCAAAACAGATACAAAATTTTTAAACAATATTTTCTTAGTGTAAAGTTTTTTAGGTTATTTGTATATTCTAGATATTAGTCCTCTATCAGAGGGATAACTGGCAAAGATCTCCCATTCTATAGGCTTTTTCTTTAGACTCTTGATGGTTTCCTTTGATGAGCAGAAACTTTTTAATGCCATCCCATTATTTATTAATTATTGTTTTAATTTCCTGAGATATGGTGGTCTTGTTGAGGAAGTTTCTACCTGTGCCTATATGTTGGAACGTTGGACCGACTCCCTCCTCTAGCAGCTTCAAAGTTTCTGGATCCCTGTGCAGGGTGAGAAGTAAGGATTTAGTTCCATTTTTCTACAACTGGATAACCAGTTTTCTGCTACACCACTCCTGGGTGTCTTTATAAAGGGGCTGAAATCAGAGAACTACAATAATATATGCATATCCATGTTCATAGCAGCACAAGTCACAATAGCCAAATTATGGAACCAACCTAGGTGTCCATCAACAGATGAACATATTACAAAATTATGGGATATCCACACAATGGAATTCTACTCAGCAATAAAGAAGAACAAAATTATGTCATTTGAAGGAAAATGGAAGGACCTGGAGAACATTATGTTAAGTGAGATTACCCAGTCACAGAAAGTGAAGGGTCATATGTTTTCTCTAATATATGGAAACTAGGGAGTAATTGGGTACCAGAGGGACTCCAGATAATGGAGGAGAAGCCTCAGTGGAGCCAGGGAGGTGATCTAGAGGAAGGGGAGGGAGAAGAGTGAGGATCATTGAAGGAATTACTACCATTGGCTTTAGGTACATATGTGAAAATACCAATGTCAATCTCAGTACTCTGTGTGGAGAAAGAGAGAATGGGGAAGGAGCTGGGGGGGCACCAAGTACTGTGTGCATGTATGTCACTCTCAACATGATATACATTATGATGTGAGACTATAATGCACCAATAAAAGCATATTAAAATATTTTCAATCTGCAGTTGGCTGAATACATGGATGCAAAACCCATGAATATGGAAGGTGACTGTATAAACATAATTTAAGAGAGACCACCATATATAGAGCAAGATTTAGGGAACCTATGTAACAGGTGTTTCTTCCATCACTAAGTTTTAGTGTGTGAAAAAGTTCTGTTGGTTGGTATTCAGTGCAACCCTGATCTTCCCTGCTTCACTTCAAAAAGAAAAGGCGGCCTTTACTTCTCTCTCATGAAGTCAACGAGCCCATTTTGTACCCACTGTCTGGTGACTGTGAGAAAGACCTGCTGCTCCAATTCTTTGAGACTACCTCTGACAGCCCAAACAAGAGAGCCTTAATAGTGGGAAGGCCCTCATCATGTTTTCCCCACCATGACAGCTATCCACTTCCACCTTCAGAAACATAAAAATAAAATTTCCAAATGCCTTGAAGACTTGATTTAAGAATTAGAATTAATGCTATTCCTACTGTAACATTCACAGTTGTCCTGACCATGAGAACAAATGAACTAGAGAATGCTAAGTGCTAAGAATAAACGATTGGGTAACACTTGGCTTACACCTCTCCAATAACTCTTATTTCAGGAATATTTGATGTGTAATGGCTGGAATATTCTAAACACATATGGCACCCCCTCTTTTTTTGCACTGAGGATTGAACGCAGGACCTCACACATATTAAGCAACTGTTCTACTACTGATTTTCATCCTAGTTCCTGACTATATTATAAGTAGACTGTCAACACTGTTTTTTTTAATTATAGCTTTTACACTTGTAAAATAGCAAAGGTAATCACCATAAATTATTACATAGATTTATAAGTTGGAAAAGAAAATCATTTGGCTAGTATGCTTCTCATAATGGTATCCATGATACATAATTGTAATATAATGCCTGCCCCAAAGTCAGATGTTATTGTTGAGCCATATGATCCAAAATAAGAGCAGTGGGGCTGCAGGTATAGCTCAGTGGTAGAGTGCTTGCCTAGCATGTGTGAGACCCTGGGTTCAATTCCCAGCAATGTAACAACAACAATAATAATAATACAATAGGATTACTTATTTCAGTTCAAGCTGGACAAATCTAGTTTCAGTCAATTGTCTTAAGTAAAATTTTACATAAAAAATATTTATAGACTAATTGTTGACTCTTATTCTAAATAATAATATTAATAGTATAATAATTATAGTAATCACAGGTAATCATGATATCATTTAATCATCACAGCAGCCCTATTAAAGGAAGTACTATGATTATGTTCATTTTACATATAAGGAAGCTGAAGTGCAGATAAATTATTTTTCCCAAAGTTATGCAGCTAGTAAGTCATGGATTCAACTTTCATTATGAAATAGAACAAATATCCAGAAGAGCAAAATATTCTGCAACTACTTTGGTGTATATTATAATCGAAAGAGGCAGGATAAAAACTAAATCTAAAAGAGCTTATTTCTTAAACAACGTTTTATTGAATACTGATTCTTTATAGAAGAGACTAAAAACAGCATCTGTGATTTAAATAGGTTATGAAATATTGGATTAAGCCAAGTGAGAATATTTCTTGCTGGAGTGTGTTTTGGGTTCTTAGCTTTGCTGATATGCACTATGAGTCCCTGAAATGGAGATGCAAAACGGAAATGTGATTTAATCAAGAGCACTTTTCTGGTTATGGGGCATGTCTGAAGAGGTGAGCTAAAGTTTTCCAATACAGCTATGAGAAAAACTGATCTAATGGACCACCTAGGGAAATAAAACTAGGTAAGGGGAAGGGTGGCAGAAGCCAAGTAGACAGCCTTTCTTGAAGGTCAGTGAGAAATTTCACTCATAGTCAATGTGACAGATGGTCAATTTATAACAGGTATCACTGAATATAATTAATATAATGTAACAAAACATAACATAATATAATAATATAACCACAGAAAGTTCTGTAGGAATCTGGGAGGTCAGGAATCATTCTTTTTACAGTTGGATATGAAAGAGGATAGGAGTGCGGCTGTTTGTCCCAAAGATGATGGCAGGAGCCTGGAAGGCAGCAGCCTGGCACATCCCATGCTGGAGGGAACAAAGCAGTGACCACGGAGGACTGCAGAGGCCTGGGCCACTGCCACACTAATATCATTTATCCATGGGATCAACATCAAAAAGGGAGAGGAAACTCTGGCGGATGCCAAATGGCAGCTTTGCTGGCCAATTCTGATGGACCCACAACTGGAATGGTGAGGGCCTCTAATGTGAGTCCATACACAATCCCCTTAGGACTTCTGGAACTAGTTCAGAGGAATTTGAATGTAGCTGGAGTCTCCTTAATTCTTCACGTAGAAACTGAGCCAGAAAAATAGCAACAAGTGCAGCTATGATTTATTGAGCAAGGTTTAACCAGGTACTATGTTCTATGCTAATGATTTTATATTATTTAATCCTCAACTAGTCCAATGATATTATTAGTGTCACTTTACAGTCGGAGAAACCACGATATGGACAGTTCTGTGTTCTTGTACAAGGTCAAAGAACTAGGAAGCCAGGAATAAACAGCAGTAACTAAGTTTTCAAATGTAATCCAGCTTCTGTAAGTAGTACACCTCCTGGGTAAACTCTCCTGTGGATTCTGATCCATCTCAAGCCAAACTCTGTATCCTGGTTCAAGGTCAAAGTCATCTTGCTCCAGCTTCTCTCTATTCTGGGTATCTCTGGCTGAGGAAGAAGTTTAGTGGCTTAACTTGTATTTCATGACTGTGTGTATGTCAAGACTCTGAGAAAGGCTTATTGGATGGTTCGTCTGTTTCATGAGGCATATACCGGCGTCACTTGATGCTATTCAGCTGGCAGTTAAGCTGGTCCAAGGTGGCTTCACCCACTTGGCTGGCTCCTTGGCTGGGACAGTTGGAAGGTTGGGCTCCTCTGAGCCCTGCTCTTCTTGGTTTTTCCTCTCCATCTGGCCTCTCCAGCAGGTGCTCAGCCTTTTTTCATGCCAGTCCAGCACCACAGAGGACAAAACAGAAGCTGCCGGTCATCTTAGAGCTAGGCTCAGGATTGGTATGCCATACTGTAATGGTCACAGCAGTCAGAGGCCAGCCTGGATTCAAGAGGAGGAAACAGACCCATCTCCCTAGGGGAAGCATCTCCAAGGATGGCTGGCCCACTACCCTCTCCAGCCTCCTCCCTTACTACTCTCCCCACTCACCACATGGGCTTCCTTTGTGTTCCTCAAACAGGCCAAGACTATTCAGGACTTTGTGTGTGCCTGTCCAGCCATGTTCTTATCCTAGCTGGCTCCTCCTGTCATTCAGATCTCAGCTTAAATACCACTTGTTGGTAGAAGACACCACCTCACCATCTTGTGACAGCCTTCTCTAGTCATCCAACCTCGCTCCCTAATTTGTGTCTGTAACATATTCACCATCCCTGTCAGATGATTCCTGGGTTTTTTTATTTTTTGGGGGGGGTGGGGTGGGGATCTTTTTCTTTCTATTGGAATGTAATAGCAGGAGAAGAGGGACCTTGTCTGTCCAGCTCAGTCCCTCACTCACGGCACTTAGAACTATGCCTGGCACAAAAATCAGTCCTTCGTAAACATTTGTCAAGTGAAACTATAAACTGGCAAATTGGGATTCAAAACTAAATCTCACTGACTCCAGAACTAAAATCAAACTGTCCTCATAACCCTTCGTATTCCAGGCAGCCATGGTCAATCTAGGCCCTCTGGCAAGGATACTATATAAAAAGATAGCTCATGGACACAATTAAGAAGGGATTAGCCACTAAGGAAGTTGCAGCCAGGCCAAACTGCATTGAAAATTTAAAGAGAATATTCCATGCCTACCAAGCCCAACACGTCTTTGTCTGATTTCTTTTCAGCCATTGTTGTTTTGACTCTTGGAGAGGAAGAGCATCAAGCGGTGCCTTGCCTCAAGGCCGTTTGCAGCCGGGTCTTGTTTCTGGCTAGGCCCCTCCAACCCTGGGCTTTGCCAGGGGCCACACCAGTCAGTGTTGCCCCGTCCAATCTGGAACTGGACCATGGCCATGTTTGTACTGAGGCTTTAGGGAAACATGGTTTATAAATGCTGTTTCCTCTGAGTCACTGCACAGACTTGTCCCTTCAGTACAAACATTCCATTTGGTTTTATAACTGGGGGAAAGAGGGGGTGGAAGCCAAGGCTAACTGGATCAGGTTTGAAAGGAAAGGGGAAGTGAGAAAATTTAAATAGACTTTTCTATATTAGTGAGACCCACAAAGGAACCCTTATCTGGGTTTCAGATGTATACACAAAGTTTCATCTTTGTTTATTTACTTGCCTTAATAAGAAAAGAAAAAGTTCACAGGGTAATTTTTTCCCCTCAAGTTTCCATAAAAATGCTGGAAATGTGGCAACAGTCTTACAAAAACAATTTAAGAACAATTAAAGCACATATGACCACTTTTAAAATGTCCTTTATAAATGTCCTTTATTAAATATAAAGGAATTTTGCTTCTAATTTCCAGGCATGTTGACTATATGATTTTTTAAATAACTACCTATTAGCTTTTATCATTACTGTAAGTTTTCTGTAAATTATGCATTCCAAATCAAAATAATTAACTCTTTATTTTCTCCCTTTTAAATATGTCATTGCACCTCATGACTTACTGCCAGGTTTCTCATCTGTAGAATTTGGCTTATAACAATGATACTTGCTGATAAATAACTCCTAAATTTATTATGAAATTCAGATATAATTAAATTATAGATATAAAGTATGATTCCTAACTCATTCATTAACCATTTGGCTTTGTGTAAACTATCATCATGATCCTCAAGCTCAGACATTTAAGAAGCACCAGTTAGGGGCAGGGTCCAATGCCCAGCATTGAGAATATAAGAGAGAGCAGCCAATCCCTGATCTCAAGGAAGTACAGTACAGATGAAGACAGGACCTCTCAGGGCCTGGGCTCTTCATCACTAATCAGTGGGAAATAATTAATGCTCTGCCTGGCATGGAATCCCAGTTCTATGCCTGAGTCTTTCTAGAAGGCAGCACTCCACCCACCCCACAGATATACAACACACACACACACACACACACACACACACACACACAGGGCAAGCTGGAAGTACCAAGAACTAGCACCCTAGCTGTCACAGTTTTCAAGCAGTGGGAATAAGTGTACGAGTGCCCTCCTTTCCTTCAGCCCTTGGGTGGGATAGCCTGTGTTTTATACTATTTCCTAGAGACTTTTTTTATGATAGGTTTCAGTAACCCACTTAGGTAGCTGGCTTCCTAACACAGCCCTTTTTGAGATACTCTCCCCCTTTTCCCTATTGTGTTTCATGGAACCACCTCTCAAATAAAGTACTTGCACTTAAGTCCTATTTCAGAGACTACTTCCAGAAGAAAACCTACACTGAGATCATTTTCTTCCTTACAAAGTTGTGATCTTAATACCCAGAAAAGCCAGCTAGCTTTGCATAAAATAAAAACTCCATCTCATGGCCACATCTAACTGTCTCACAAATCTTGGTTGTCATTATCTTATAAATATCTAAAAATATAGTAAACAAATTTATATTTCTTAAACTTCTTTAATATGCACTACATCATTTAATCTTCACAAACTCCCCTAAGAGATAGAGAAAACAGACAAGAAGTTAAATGTCTTGCCAAAAGTTAACGTGTCAATAGGAGCATTGAATCGCAAACTGGTCTGCAGCCATAATCCTGAAAGTTGAAAACCCAAAAGAGCATCATTCAAAAATATAATTATAGAAAAACGATATGAAAAAGTTTTAAGACATTTATTTACATTTTTAAAGCTAATTTATTTGAGAAACATAAAACTATGACAGAACACTTCATAGGTCGCTTTATATAATAAATAGGCAAAAATAACATGCATATTTTTACAAATATAAGCAGGTATACTAATGACAGTCACATAGATATAACAGTTATAAGCAGACTAATTGTATTCAGAAACAAGTAGGTCAAAAAGCAAGATGTATGAATGTATATCCTCCTTTCTCTTCTAAGGGAAACTTTAGCTTCTCCTCCATGTGAACCTATAATGTCAACCTCTGTTATCAATATTTTTTTTTTGCAGTACTGGGAATTGAACCCAGGGGCATTCTACCTCTAAGCTACATCCCCAGTCCTATTTTTTATTCTTTATTTTGAAACAGGGTCTTGCTAACTTGCAGAGGGCCTCACTAAGTAGCTGAGGCTGGCCGCGAGCCCGAATCCTCCTGTCTCAGCCTCCCAAGTACTGGGATTACAAGCATGCGCCACCACCCCCAGCTACCAGTATTTCTTAAAATGTGAAAAGATTCACTATACAGAGAAATGCTGGTTTTACTGAGGGCCTGTTTTGTCACTGTCAAATTTCTGGCAAGCTTAGCTGCTAGGCAGGCAGAGAACTCAGTCGCATAGGACAGAGATAAAAGGGAGGAAGTTAAATCAGGATTGAGGCAACAGGTTCCTGAGGCTCAGAGTTTGCTGTCTAAAGTCCAGTGTCCAAAACTATGGGATGCTTCAGAACCAAGCCAGTGAGTGGATCCTACGGCAGGGGAGCCCAGATAAAGGCAATAATAAACAACTCAGTAGGGGCAAAACCACCTCTAGTCACTCAGAATTCCATTCAGAAGCTGGGTTGGGGGCTTCAGTCCCAGCAGGAAAGTGGACTACTGGGCAAGCAACCAAAGCATAGACCTAATTCTGATGTGACTTGTGCAGAAAGTCTTCAGGAAAGGCCGTGGCCAGGTGGACAAGTGCTAAGAGCCCTCTCCAGGCATATCAGTCAATGGGTCAATGCAGCACAATTAATTGTAAGCTGTAGAACCTGAATGAGATGGATGTAGGGGTCTGGGGTAGGAAGCCTCCTAATATACTTTTCTGTTTTTTGCATTATCTCCTTTAATCTTTTTTCTAAATTTTTAACATGTATTAATTATACATATTAATGGGTTTCATAGTGATATTTCAATACATGCACACAGCATGTATCTATTAAATTAAATCTCCCATTATCCACCCCACCTCCACCCCCTGCAACCTCTAGTAATAACTACTCTACTTTCGGGTCAACTTTTATTTTTTTGTTTTTTAACTTCCACATGTGAGAGAAAACATGTTATATTTGTCTTTCTGTGTCTGACTTATTTTGCTTAACATCGTATCCTTCAGAGCTATTGATTTTATTGTCAAGGTATTTATTGTTAAGTCATTTATTTTATTGATTTTGTTGACGGGACTTCCTTCTTTATCGCTGAATAATACTCCAGTGTGTGTGTGTATATGTGTGTGTATGTGTACATATCTACAGAGGTATATATCTACGTGCACGCGCACACACACACACACACACACACACACACACACACATTTTCTTTATCCATTCATTTGCTGATGGGCACCTAGGCTGATTCCATATCTTAGCGTTGTGAATAGTGACACAATAAACATGCATGCAGGTGCCTCTTTGGTGTTCTGATTTAATTTCTTTGAGATTTAAAACCAGTAGTGAGATAGCTGGATCACATAGTAGATCTATTTTTAGTTTTATAAGGAACCTCCATACTATTCTCCATAATGGCTGCACTAATTTACATTTCCACAAACAGTGTAAAAGAATTCCTTTTTTTTTTTTTTGCAGAACTAGGGATTGAACCCAGGGCATTCTACCTGAGCTACACCCCCAGCCCTATTTTTTATTCTTTATTTTGAAACAGGGTCTCACTAAGTTACGGAGGGCCTCACTAAGATCCTCCTGTCTCAGCCTCCCAAGTACTGGGATTTCAAGCGTGTGCCACCACGCCCAGCTCAAAAGAATTCCTTTTTCTCCAAATCCCTGCCAGAATTTGTTACTTGTTATTTTTTACACTGGCCATTCTAACTGGGGTGAGATGTAGTTTCGATTTAGATTCCCATAATGACTAATGGTATTGGGCATTTTTCATGTTTGTTGGCCATTTGTGTTCTTTTGAGAAGTATCTATTCAGATCATTTGTTTATTTTTATTTGGATTACATGGGGGTTTTATTGTTGTTTTTAAGTTCCTTATATTTTCTGGATATTAATTTTCTGTCAGATGAATAGTTGGCAAATGTTTTCTTCCATTCTGTAGGTTGCCTCTTTACTCTGTTGTTTCCTTTACTGTTCAGAAGGTTTTTAGTTTGATATAATCCCATTTGTCTGTTTTGCTTTTGCTTCCTGTGCTTTGAGATCATATCCAAAAAATCATTGCCTACACCAATTTATTAAAGTGTTTCCCCTATGCTTTCTTATAGTAGTTTCATTTCTTACATTTAGTTTATTTTTATACAAGGCAAAAGATAAGGGTCAATTTCCAACCTTCTGCATTTGGATGCTAGTTTTCCCAGCACCATTTATTGAGGAAGGTATCCTTTTCCAGTGTATGTTTTTGGTGACTGTTGAAAATCAGTTGGCTGTAGATGTATGGATTTACTTCTGGGTTCACTGTTCTGTTTCCTGGGTCTATGTGTCTGTTTTTAATGTCAATACCAGACTGGGCTGCTGTGGTTGTACAGTACAACTTAAAATCAGGTATTCTGGTACCTCCAGCTTTGTTCTTTTTGCTCGATTGCTTTGGCTATTTGGGGTCTTTTCTGCCTCCATATGAATTGTAGGGTTGTTTTCTCTAGCTCTGTGAAGAATGTCCTTGGTATTTTGATGAGGATTACATTAAATCTGTAAATTACTTTGGGCAATATGGATATTTTAACAATATTAATCCTTCCAATCCATGAATATGGGAAGTATTTCCATTGTGGGTGTATTTCTTTTATCAGTTTTGTGTAATTTTCATTGTAGAGGTTTTTCACATCCTTTATTAAATTTACTCCTAAGGTGGTAGTGGTGGTGG
Organism: Glis glis; assembly: GCA_004027185.1. Classification (NCBI taxonomy): domain Eukaryota; kingdom Metazoa; phylum Chordata; class Mammalia; order Rodentia; family Gliridae; genus Glis; species Glis glis. Next base: position 9,060 of record PVJS01036751.1, on the reverse strand, counting down.
TGGTGGTGGTGGTGGTGGTGGTGGTGGTTATTATTATTATTATTATTATTATTATTTATCATGAATGGTATTGCTTTACTTCTTTCTTGGCCATTCTACTATTGATGTATTAAAATGCTACCGATTTTTGTGTGTTTATTTTTGTATTCTATAAACTTTACTAAATTTGTCAGTTCTAATAGTCTTTTGGTGGAGTCTTTAGGTTTTTCCTATATGTAATATTATATCGTCTGCCAACAGAGATAATTGGACTTATTCCCTTCCTATTTGTGTGTCTCTTATTTCTTTCTCTTGTCTCGTTGCTCTGGCTAAAAAATCCAGTACTATATTGAATAAGAGCAGTGAGAGTGGACATCCTTGCCTTATTCCAGATTGTAGAGGAAACACTTTCAATTTTTCCCTGTTCCTCCTAATATACTCTTTACCTTGGCCTGGATTATTTCAGGAACCTCCACATTGATAAGTGTATATGTTGACTATAGCAAATCAGTGAGGGGAAGGAAGGAGTTTTGTAAGGACAGCAGAGGAATATATGCTGTGGTCCCTGCCTTCAAGGAGCTGGCAATCTAATTAGGGAGCCAAGCTATGCACCCACTAAAGAGTCAAAAACAGTTTGAAACAAAAAACTTTAAAACTGAAGGCTGGAATATAAAGCTGAATAGCAGGTGATGGAGCAATGAGTTTGTTATGGAGTAACTGACAGTGACTCTCTGGCCCTTTAAACTGAGCAGCCTTGGAAGCAGTCGTTACAAAGTACATGGTAACTACATGAAATAGCCTTATTTGAAAGGCTATTGACATGAAGACCTTTGGAAAAGTAACTGATGTAGTTCACTAATGTTTCCTGTAACTACGAAGAACTATAGTCACTCCTGCCCACAGCTTCCTAAGGATGTTGAAATGTGCATAGGTGGCATGCAATATCATTTAATACTTACCCTGTTCTCCACCTCCCCTCTCCTGAGATCTGAGGAGAATTGCAACAGGATGTGGTCTCTGAAGCCTTCTAGACTTGGCCACAGACCACACTATTCTGGGGTGTTTTGTTGACTGCCCCCCAAAAAAACCTCACAGTATGCATTCTTGAACAGTTTTTGAGGAGGAAAGTTTCAGGAATGCTATTGCCTAGTCCCATGAGAGGACTTGGTACTTGGAATTTGCCAAATGTGCTTCTCTGGGTGTGTGAAGACCCTGACCCAGACCCCATCCACCTGCGCTCTCCTCAGCTGCCTCATATGAACACAGATGTAGAGGAGCCTTTTTGTTGTCATTTGAGCTGTTCCAAGACCTCAGACACAGTGTAGGGAAGTGGAACTCTAGGGGGAAGTGGTAATGGTAGAGGGTCTGATGTTGTAGGGATCAGGAATCAAGTTTTGGTTCAGTTGGGTGCCCTTAGGCAAACTACATAATCTCTCTGCAAAATGAGAACATTTATTTACATCTCAAGTTAGAATAATTAATTGAGATAATTCAATAAGACATTATTGAGCAGTCCCTATGTTACAGACGTGTACCGTTACAGGGGTACAAAGATTCATTAATTCATTGATTAGGAAAAGGACTACTGTGTACCTACCATTAGCCCAATGGATAAAATGAAGCTCTAGTTTTTGTTCTATTGAAGGGGATAGGCAAAAACATACCAAACCCAATTAAAATGTATAATGTGAGGCATTAATAAGTACTATAAAGAAAAATAGAGAGGGATGAGGAGTCAGAGAATGAAAGCAAAAAGAGTAGGCTGACTCTAAATAGAAGGGGCAGAGAAGGCCTCTCTAAGGAGGTGACATGAAAGAAGAAGCTGGGAGGGAGGGAAGAAGCAGGCCAACTGACTGCCTGGTTCAAGAGCATTCCAGTGGAGGAGACAGGCGGTAAGAAGCCTTGTAGCAGAAGCATGCTTGGTATGTTTGAGGAAAAGCTAGGCTGCCCCTGAGGTTGAAGTACAGTAAGCAAGGGTAAGTGTGGCAGGAAATGAGGTCAGAGATGTGGGTAAGGGTCAGATTGTGGGGAGCTTTGGAGGCCTTGGGAAGAAGTTTATATTTTGTTCTGACTGTTGTGGGAAGCCACCAGAGTATTTTAACCAAACAGTGACCAAATGTGATTCTATTTTCAGAACATCTATCTGTCAGTGGCATGGACAATAAACTGAAGGTGGCGTAGGGACAGATGAGGATGGAAGGAGGGAGACTTAGGACAAGTTAGGAAAGAGGATGATGCCTAGGGCTAGGGGATAGTGATAGAGATAGATGCACAGAAGTGGTTGGATTAGGGATATATTTTGAAGATAAAAACAATAGAATTTTCTGATAAAGTGAGTATAAGAAGAAGTGATAAGTCAGAAAGGACTCCAAGCTTTTTGGTCTTGGCAACTGGATGAACATCGGCATCATTCACAATGAGCAGGAAGAAAGGGGTTTACAGGAGAAGGAAGTCAAATGTTCAGTTGTATATTGGCTGGTTTAAGATGCCAAGGACACATGTCTAGTAGGCACCCAGCTATGTGAATCTGGAGTTCTAGAGAAAGGTCAGAGCTGATGAGATAGCTTTGGGAGCCATCAGGATATGGATGTCAATTAAAGCTATGACTGGCTGAAATCACCCAGGAGTCAATACAGCTGCAGAAGAGATGTGCAAGAATCAAGCCCTTTGGAACACCACTCTTTGGCATTTGAAGAGATAAGAAGACAAAGATGAATAAGCCTCCATCTCAAAGAACTCACAAGTATGTAACTAGCAACACATCTGGGACATATCAGATGACCACTGAATACTACTCCTCCTTTCCATACCCTTGGTAGAATTACTGACCTTAAATGAAGTAAGTACTCATATGAATTAAAATGACAACATCTGTTTCTCACTAAGCATATCTGTGATTCGAGGGAAGGAAGCCCCTGTGAAACAAAATGTGGAAGTAGAGGAGAAAACTAGATTTGGCAAGTTTCTCAAGGTCTCTAACCTTCACTTTCCTTCTCTATGAAATAAGAATAATAATAATGCCAGTTTTGCAAAGTTTTATGAAGTTCAACTAAGAATTTATATGAAAATATACACTATTTTATATATGCTATTTTGAACTCTATTGTGAAATGGAAAGTGTCATATGTATTAGTTGATAATCACTCTAATACTGTTTCTAAGACATAATGTGGTGTTTTTAAGACGTGCTCAATTCTTTAACATTCTTCCTTCAAAAGGGATACTAATCTTCCTCCCCTTGAATGTGGGCCAGACTTAATGAATCATTCCTAATACAGATCAAATAGGATGGGACTGATACTGTATGAGTTCCAAGGCTAGGTCATAGAAAGAAAGGCTTCTATGTATTTCTGTCTCTTGGATTTCATGATATGACTGAGACCTGCTGCCCTGTTGTGAGGCTCCTCAAGCAGCTCTAAGGAAAGGCCCATGTGGAGAGGAACAGAGGCTTCATGCCAACAAACAACATCAACTTTAACCTTGGAAGTGGATATGATAGCTTCATTCAGCCTTCAAATAATTGTAAACTTCATTAACATCTTGACCACAACCTCAGATGTGTAAGTCAACTTTCCATTACTGTAACAAAATACCTGTGATAATCAGCTTATAAAACAAAAAGATTTATTTTGACTCACAGTTTTGGAAGTTTCGGTCCACAGTCAGTTGCCCCATTGCATTTGGGCCTGTGGTGAAGCAGTATATCATGGTTGAAACATGTGGTATAGGAAGCTGCTCACCTCATGGTGGGCAGAAAGCAAAGAGAAAGAAAGGAAAGAGCTGAGTCCTAATATCCCCTTCAATGGGGTACTCACACCCCCAGTGACCTAACTTTCTTCCACTAGACCCCACCTCCTAAAGATTCTGCCATAGCCCAATAGTGGGAATAATTGGGGGAATAATTATACAGATTATGGCATATATTATAAGCCACAACCAAGAAGCTAAGATACCTCTGAGTTTCTGACCCACAGAAATTTTGAGAAATAATAAATTTCTATTGTTTCGGGTCACTATGTTTTGGGGTATTTTGTTACATAATAATATATAACCAGTACACATGATCACATTAGTCAAAATCTTGTTAAAGAATGAAAGATGAAATTTTTCAACAGTGGCTTGAATATATAGGTGGTTAAAATGAAGTAGAAAAAAAAGAATGCTGAGCTAGAACTTAGGCAGCCTGGATTCTGGGCCCAGCTCAGCCAATGAGATAGCTGTCATAGGCCCAACTTCACACTTGGTCTCCAGTGTCTTCATCTCTAAAGAATACTCTCTGAGAAGATTCTACTCTATGACTTTTCATTCTCTGAAGGCTAACTTGGCTCCTAGGGTACAATGAATTGTTTCTTGACCAGAATATCATGCTCCCACTTGAACACTTTCTACCTTCAAGGCCATTTTTAATATTCCCTTGCGATTAGACCACCTAGTCTTAGAAGTCATATATGCAGTGACCAAACTTTACCTCCTGCAACCAGCCTACAGGTTTACAGGTGCTTGAAATTACACCATTAATAACTGGTTCATTTAACATTCCCTAATATTAAAATGTACATTCCAACAAGATATCCTGTATTAGTTTTCTATGGCTAATGTAACAAATTATCACAAACTTAGACACTTAAAATAACACGACTTTATTGCCTTCATTTTCTTACAGTCCAAGAGATCAGAAGTGAAAGATCAGTCTCAGCGGGCTAAAACCATGATGCCAACAGAGCTGTGTTCCTTCTGAAGTCTCTAGGGAAGACCCATTCCCTTGCCTTTTCCAGCTTCCAGGGGGCACGTGCATTCCTTGGCTTATGGCCCCACAGTGGTGTTGGAGTTCTGTTTCTATTATCACATCTTCTTTTCTGACTCTGACCCCTCTGACGCTGTCTTATCGGGACCCTTGTAATTACATATGTCCACTCTAATCCAGGATAATCTCCCCTTCTCAAGACCCTTAACTTAATCACATCTGCAAAGTACTTTTTGTCATATAATACGGCATATTGTAAAAATTGGTTCCTGCCTTTTAAAAGACTTATTGTGTAAGAAGTATAAGAGAAGTGCAGAAGTAATTGTAATACAAGGCAAAACTTGGTCAAGCTAGCTCAGTTGGACAACATGCAGTAGGAAGGAAAACAAGGAAGGCAAGTCTCAGGTGGAGAGTTTAAGGAAAATGACAAGGAAAAATGAGAGGAAGGAAACAAAAATGATAATTAAGAATTCAAACCCAGGAGATGGGCACTGTGGCACATGCCTGTAATCCCAGTGCTTGAGAGGCTAAGACAGAAGGATCACAGGTTAGTGGCCAGCCTCAGCAACTTAGCAAGGCCTTCGGCAAATTAGTGAGACCCTGTGTCAAAATTAAAAATAAAACAGGGCTGGCAGTATAGCTCAGAGGCAAAATGCCCCTGGGTTCAATCCCTAATAACTAACACAAGCACACACACACACACACACACACACACACACGATTGAAATCCAGGTAACTAAGTGCAATATATTTGCATCAGCACAATCATGGAAACCGGAATGCCAGCGAGGAATGGGGGCTGGTCTCGATTGTATCAAGAGTACAGTTTGAGAAATATTCTTTAATAGCTAGTTCGGGATACCCAGCATGTAGATGGAAATAAGATATACAATTGGAGCTACAAAAAAGAGAGCAGAGTTGGAGAAATAAATATGAAAGTAATTTGCATAAAGATAGAAATTTCACCTGTTATTCTTGAACATTCTTCTTACAGTAGCCAAAGAAAACAAATACAACTAATAGACACCTTGGAAGTAGGTGAAATCACCAAAGTAAAAAGATTTAAGAGGACTAAAGGAAGAATTATAAAAGAGAGGTGGTGCTATGGCTTGGATCTGGAATGCCCCCAAAGGCTCCTGTGTTGAAGGCTGGGTCCCCCAAGCAGCAAGGCTCAGAGGCGGGGCTTCTGGGGAGTGTTGGATCACGAGGGCTCTGACTTCATCAATGGATTCGTCCATGAGGGATGCATAGCTGAGTGGATTATTAGGGGGTGGTGGAACCTAGTTGTAGGGAGTAGGTCCTCAGGGGTGTGCACCTGGGACATACCTTGTATGATTCATTCTCTCTCTCTCCCCCCCTTCTTGGCTATCATGAGGTTAGAAGCTTTGTTCCTCTGTCCCCTTCCAGCATGATGTTCTACCTCACCACAGGCCCAGAAACAATGAATCCAGCTGACAATGGACTAAAACTTCTGAAACTATGAGCCAAAATACATCTTTCCTCCTCTAAGCTTTTTCCTCAAGTATCTGCCACAGTGAAGAAAAGCTGACTAACAAAGGAAGAGAGGAATAAGCAAAGTGAAATGATCACAGAAACTGGATAATCAGCACAATGAATGTCACAAAAGCTAAGGAGGTGTTTCAAAAGGGAAGGGATGATTGGAATTCTGGACAATTTCAAATTACTAATGTGAGTGCAGAATTGAAGAGACTCTCGTTGTAACGTATTTCCTCCATTTACAAGCAGTAGGTGAAATACCCTCAAAAGCATAGATAGTAGGATAAAAAGAAGTTGTGAGTTTTGACAATATATTACCTTAGCTTTGGACAATAATGCATTTAATTTCAAGGTTATATCATTTAAAGTTTAATAATGGTTGTGTTTAACAAGCTCAGATAATTCTTGAAAATATTCTGACTGATGATTGTAAGTCAGAAAGAACCTGCTCCAACACAGGTTGTAGTTATTTGGCTTAAAAATCCCCAATTCATTCATTCACATTGATTCCATGCCAGCTCTTTCCTGCGTCTTGAGCAAAAAAAAAAAAAAAAAACTAAACATACATATGAGGCAGACTCTACACTTGAGAATCTCAGGTCAATGAGGGGGTATACTTATAAATAGACACTAGCATAATAAACACTGTCACAGTGTTAAAATAGAAGTCTGTATAGACTTGTATAAGTCTGACAATAGCACAGAAGAGGTAATAACAAATCCTGCTGCACTGAAAAGGGTTATACTCTTTAACATTAATTATAAGGAACTCTACCAGGTGGACCCCTTTACTTACCAGTCTCAACTTCTATAACTCTTTCACTTATGTCCAGTTAATAGTATAATATGATGTTTAGAGCACAGACCATATAGTTAGGTGAACCTGGATTCGAATACACATTTGCTACTTATCAGTATTCCATGACTAAGTAGTCTTCATTTGAAAAATGGGATTAATAATATCTACCTCACAAGGTTGTTGTGAAGATGGATGGAGATGATATCCATAAAGCACTTAACAAATACTTGAAGCTGGGTGTGGTGGTGCACACCTGTAATTCCAGTACTTGGGAGGCTAAGATAGGAGGATCACAGGTTTAAGGCCAGCCTCAGCAATTTAGTGAGACTTTCAGCAACTTAGCAAGACCCTGTTTCAAAATAAAAAATAAAAAATGGCTGGGGGTATAGCTCAGAGGAAGAATGCCCCTGGGTTCCATCCTTAGTACCAATATACAAATAAATAGATAAGCAAACAAATACTTGATACATAACTTGCCATAAATTTTAGCAGGTGTTTGTGACTTTATTGGTCCTCCACTGTGCTCCAATGATAATGAAGTGCTTGCAGGTTTTATTTTTTTTTTAGCAAAACATGATTCTCCAGTATCTCTGCCTTTGCCTGCTGAATTTTTGCTCATTCTTCAAAGTGTAATGCAAACCTCTGCATCCTCTGTCAAGAGTTAGAGTTGCTGTCCTCTTTGTCACTACTATTCCAAGACCTCATTTTAGCACTGATCACAAGTTAACATCCAACTGAGAGTCCTTGAAGGGTGGGGACCATGTGTTGTCCCTCTCGGCATCCCCAGAGCCTAACACGGAGTAGACACAAGATAAATGTTCAATTAGTGAGCATATTTAATAGGAAAAAATAAAAATTTAAATAAAGAAGGGAAAATTTAAGATTCTAGTAACTTCAGTGTTTTAAATCTTCTTGGTATTTGACCTGGTAATTACAATTCAGTAGTAAATTAGGAAATAATCCTAATTAGAGAAAATTTTATTAATATAAAACTTTTGAAATGTTATTTATAATATTGAAAACCATAAAAGTAAAATTACTTAAGCATGTAGTAATAGGGACATGGTTATCATTGGAAATAGGTGTATTATAACTACTTGACAAATTATTATGCAATTAAACATTATGGTATAAAGGCCATACAATGGCAAGGGAACTTCACAATGACATAAACTAAATTAAAAAAGAAAAAAAAATAAAATTACATGTAAATACACACAAAGACTCATGCATATGCACATAAAAAGGGACTAGAAGGAAATATACTAAAATGCATAACAGAACTTTGGTTAGGGTTCAGGGATTATAGGTGATCTAGTGAGATTTATTTCCATTATTGGGGAGGGGACCACTCCAACATTTATCTTCTACATTTCTATAAATAATGTATTACTATTATAAAGCTTTAAAATTATAATGTACTACTCAACGCGGTTTCCTGGATTTCCCTAGGAGCATTCAGCAGCCTGGGGACAGGATCAGAGAACACTGAGAGTTGGTTTTTTCAGAAGTGAAGAGATTTGAGGATTCTAATTAAAACATCATGAGCATGGCTGACAGAGGGTAGGGATGTATATAAAAGCCAGCATAAGGTTGTGGTCTGAGAAAATGTGGACAGAGAATTTTTAATAAAATCAGCATGGTATTGGCACAAAAACAGACACATAGACCAGTGGAATAGAATAGAAGATACAGAAACAAGTCCACAAACTTATAGCCAATTGATTTTTGACAAAGGTGCCAAATACATACATTGGAGAAAGGACAGTGTTTTCAACAAATGGTGCTAGGAAAACTGATTATCTACCTGTAGAAAAATGGAGCTGAATCCTTACCTCTCATCCTGCACAAGAGTCAACTCAAGATGGATCAAAGACCTGGAAGTTAGACCAGAGACTGTGAAATTATTAGAAGAAGCCATAGGTCCAACACTCCATCATATAGGCACAGGTAGAAACTTCCTCAACAAGACCTCCAAAGCACAGGAAATTAAAACAAGAATTAATAAGTGGGATAGCATTAAACTACAAAGCTTCTGCTC
>PVJS01036750.1:0-20286 GCA_004027185.1 Glis glis | reverse complement strand
GGCCGGGGGCATAGTGCGGAGGTAGAATGCCCCTACGTTCAATCCCCGGTACTGCAAAAAAAAAAAAAAAAATGCGTGATATCCAGCTGGCCTGCTAAACGTCATAGCTTAGCAATTCAGCACACGGCAGATACTGGCTATTCACCCTCATGATGGCATGGCTGACTGGGAGCCGTGGCTCACTGCCCAGCATGAGAGACAATGCCATGCTGCATATCACGAGGCCAGGAAAAGATCAAAATTCAAAGTACAACTTCTGCAGAATGTGTACCACCTCCGTGCCCTGATAAAGTAAAACAAATCACGAGGTCTAACCGTCATAAGTCTGGCACAATCCTGTACCTGTTGCCAACAGTGAGTGGGAGGGAAGAGTGGCTTCCCTCGGTCCCTGCTACGTAATAAATGTTCAATAAATGATTATTGTGGAGTCTGCTTTCAGAGCTTCTGGCAAGGTAATTTGCAGTTCATACCTTTCATTTTCAGCCACTTTGCAAAAAAAAAAAAAAAAAAATGGCCCCAAAGCCATTAACAGGGACGAAAAGCCAAGGAGCATGGAAATCTGATATTGGTTAATGGTGATTTTCTGTATGAAGTAGATCAAATAGTAACTCCAGCAGTTTGGGATAAAACAGAGATGTGTGTGTGTGTGTGTTACTGAGGATTGAACCCAGGGGCATTCTACCTCTGAGATATACTCCCAGCCCTATTTCTTATTTTTTTATTTGGAAATAGGGTCTTGCTGGGTTGCAGAGGGTCTTGCTAAGTTTTTGAGGCTGGCTTCAAACCTGCAATCCTCCTGTCTTAGCCTCCCAAATCCTGGGATTACAGGCATGCGCCACCACGCTTGGCTCAGAGATAAATATTGACTGTCCCAGGGTCTTGCTAACTGGTTTAGAGCCCTATGAGTTCAGGTGTCACAGGCCAGTTCTCCTCTGTCCCACACCCAAGGCCACCAAAGCTACCAAACCAGATCTGTCAACCCCTGCCTGGGCGGCCCTGATTCCCCCACTCCACCTCCTGTGTTTTCCTGATTGTGCCCCTCTTGGTGTGAATGTCCCAGTAGGAACAATGGAAAGGGGAAAGTATTTGTTGCCCCAGTGTGTGTGTGACTTACCCTTCCACGTACAGTCGGGTCCGCTGGATTAGGGGTCCTGTGGTTCCTTCTTTTACAAGGTCTTCTCTGATTCCCTTGCCCTTCAGGGTCTGATTTCTGCATCTGAGGAGAGAGTAAGAGCTTGGGAGCAGATAGAGCAAATGCCGCTTCCTGGTCACTCCCGGGAAGGCGGGCACCTCCAGTCACACCGACGGTTTCCCTGCACTTTGGGATACATGTTGGCAAAAAATATAAGGGCGTGTGATGCTCAGAGTTCTTCTTACCAGGTGTATACCTTAGCATTCATGACATACAAGGAGGCATCCCTGATCCAGTGAGACCCTTGCCCCAGGACCACACGGAGCCTGAGCACATTTTATCCCAGTCCATTCAGCTACTACAACAAAGTACCATGGACAGTGCGGCTTTAGAGGCCTCCGCAGGCTGGAAGTCCATGGTCACTGCGGTCAGCTCTGGTGAGGTTCTTCTGGTTTGCCGACTATGTTGTACTCTTTGTGTCCTCATGTGGCAGAAAGAGAGCCGGGTGCAGTCGTACACGCCTGTAATCCCAGGAGGATAGCAGGTTCAAGACCAGCCTCAGCAACTTAGTGAGATCCTTGGCAATTTAGTAAGACTCTGTTTCAAAATTTAAAATTTTTAAAAAGGGAGCTGGGTATATAACTCAGGGGTAGAATGCCTCTGGGTTTGATCCACAGTATGAGAGAGAAAGCGCGCGCAAGCGCGTGCACTATAGCCAGGTGAGGTGGCACACACCTGTGATCCCACTTGGAAAGCTGAAAGAAGAGGATTGCGGGTTTGAAATCAATGCCCAGTAACTTAGGAAGACTCTGTTTCAAAATTTAAAAAATAAGCTGGGCATGGTGGTGCACACCTGTAATCCCAGTACTTGGAAGGCTGAGACAGGAGAATCCCAGGTTCAAAGACAACCTCAGCAACCAAGTGAGACTCTGATTCAAAACAAAAAGTAAAAAGGGCTAGGGGTTTATCTCAGAGGTAGAACATCCCTGGGTTCAATCCCCAGTACCACAAAAAATAAATAAATAAAATAAAAAGGGCAGGGGTGGTGTGCTCAGTGGTAAAACACCCCTGAGTTCGATCCCCAGTACCAGAGAGAGAGAGAGAGAGAGAGAGAGAGAGAGAGCCAGAGCCAGTCTCTCGTAAAGCCTCTGCTCCTTTAGGATGCTAAAGGACTCTACCCTCTGACCTTGTCTCCCAAAGCCCCACCTCTTAATCTCATCAGCTTGAAGGTGAAGATTTCAGTGTGAATTTGGGGGTGACACAAATGTTCCCTCCATCAGTTGGTTTCTCATGCTTTGAAGGAGCTTGATATGAGAACTTACTCCCTACCTTTTTTTTTAATGATGAGTAAACCTTATTTTGAAAACAACTATTTGCTGCCTTCCATCCTCCACTGAAATGAGTGCACAACTCTGTTATTTTTCAAAGTAGAGTCTACACCTACACAGGATCTACTTTGGAGCTTTGAAGAGGGTGGTTAATGCCACCACTCATGAAGACTGACTTGCCAATTTAATTTAAACCGGGTTGAAAAGCAATTCTAGCATGGGAGCTAAAATCACTTGGACTGACCTAGAGCTCGGGTGATGAAAAATAGCATATACAGATGAGAGCAAGCAGCAGGGTCAGCTGGGGGCTGTCTTTCTAAGCAACATTTTCAGGGATGTGCAAAAGAAAATTTAGACGCTGCAGCAGTCAGACCTGCAGGTGCTTCATCCAGATTTCCTGGAACTGACTCTCTGCCCTCACTTGGCTTTGGAGAGACTTGATAATGAATGAAGGGCAGCTCCTTCTAGACCAGGGAGGGAGGGAGGGAGGATGCGCTGGGCCAAGAGTTAGTGTTCACCATAAGGCTGTTGACTATTCGTGTAAAGAGAAGTCTGGGGTCTCGCAAAATTATTGTATACTTTTCCAATGTAAACCTAACTCCTAATCACACTACTTCAGTGAACCACACACCTATTCTCAGAAAAAAAAATTGAGATCACTTAAGACTTCCTGTACAGAAGAAGGTAGTCATTGTTAAAGGGCATAGAATCTGGGCAGGAACACTGGCTCGGATTCCAGCTGTTTAGGGTCAGCCTCTATTTCTCTGAGTGTTTCTTCTTTATAAAGGGTGCAACTAAATTGCCTGCCTTAGGAAGATATTGTAAGGATAAAATTATAAGCTGTAAAGTAATATGCAAATGTTATCTTTTTATTTTGGTTCTGAAGGCTGAACCCAAGGGCACTCTACCTCCCAGCTACACCCCCCCGCCCCTTTTATGTTTCTATTTTGAAACAGGGTCTAAGTTGCTTAGAGTATCACTACAATGTTGAGGCTGTCCTTGAGCCTATGATCCTCAGTCTCTCAAGTACTGGGATTATAGATGTTTATTTTTTATTTTTTATTTTTGTGAGTGTGGGTCCTTTGGGTTGCAGCAGTTCAGTTCCTAATATAAGTGATAAATAATGCCCAGTAGTTTATAGGCCTATTTCATGTGTGTGGGGGGAGGGGGTACTGAGGATTGAACCCAGGGGCATTTTACCTCTGGCTACTCCCCAGCCTTTTTAACTTTTATTTATTTTTGTGGTACTAGGGATTGAACCCAGGGGCATTCTACCTCTGAGCTACACCCCAGCCCTATTTTATTTTTATTTTGAAACAGGGTCTCACTAGGTTGCTGAGAGTCTCACTACTTGCTGAGTCTGTCCTTGAACCTGTGATTTTCCTGTTTCAGCCTCCCAAGTACCGGGATTACAAGCATGCACCATCACATCCACCCCACCACCCTTTTTATTTTTTATTTATTTATTTTTTTGTTTTGTTTTGTTTTAAAATGGGGTCTTGCTAGGTGGCTGAGGCTGGCCTGGAACTTGTGAGTCTCCTGTCTCAGCCTCTCAAGTACAAGGATTACAGGTGTGTGCCACCAGGCCCAGCACCACTTCTTGAACCCTCATTCCACTGCTATATAACTTAGTGATGCTTATCAACAAGGAACTAAGCTTGTGCTATCTACAAGAGCACACCCTGAGACTGCTTAGATACAAGTACTGAGCTTAGAAAACCTGCAGACCACCTGGGCGTGGTGGCGCACGCTTGTAATCCCAGTACTTGGGAGGCTGAGACCGGAGGATCCTGGTTCGCAGCCAGTCTCAGCTACTTAGTGAGGCCCTCCGCAACTTAGTGAGACCCTGTTTCAAAATAAAGAATAAAAATAGGGCTGGGGGGTGTAGCCCGGAGGTGTAATGCCCCTGGGTTCAATCCCTGGTACTGCAAAAAAAAAAAAAAAAAAGAAAACCTGCAGACTCGGTCATTAGCAAGTTCCTCCAGTCTCACCACCCTCCACACTTTGAGAGTCCTGCCCTATTCTGTGGAGTCGCTGCTCATCAACACTGCGGGAAGGGGACTCAGGAGCATTCTTGCAGACATTTTATTTATTTATTTATTTGCTCAGTACTGAGGATTGAACCCATGGGCATCCTACCTCTGAGCTACACCGCCAGTCCTATTTTTTTATTCTCTATTTTGAAACGGGATCTCGCTAAGTTGCGGAGGGCCTCAGTAAGTAGCTGAGGTTGGCTACGAACCCGGATCCTCCTGTCTCAGCCTCCCAAGTACTGGGATTACAAGCGTGCGCCACCACGCCCAGCCTTGCTGACGTTTTTTATTTCTTTCTTTAGGAAATGGCACTAGCCGGGCACAGTAATACACAACTGTAATCCCACCCAGGACCTCCCCAGGTTGGAACTTACTATATACTTTCTTCAATTTTTAAATTGATTTCTTTGTCCTGCCAATCAAGAATCCACATCTGGCTCAGTGTGATGGTGCAAGCCTGGAATCCCTGTACTCAGGAAGCTGAGACAGGATCACAGGTTTAAGACCACTGTACAGTAACTCAGGGAGACCCTGTTTTAAATTAAAAGTTCTGGGGGTGTGGCTCAGTGGTAGAACACCCCTGGGTTCAATCCCTGGTACCACAAAAATATGAATAAAAAAGAATGCACATATGACCAGGTGCAGTGGCATCTGTATTCCCAACTACTCAGGAGGCTGAGGCAGGAGAATCTCTTGAGCCCAGAAGTTCAGGGCCAGACTGGGTAACATAGTGAGACCTCTTCTCTTAAGAGGAAGAAGAAGAAGAAAAAAAAGAATACATTCCTGTCTTAGTTCATTTGTACTTTTTAAATTTTATTTGTGTGGTACTGGGGATTGGACCTGGGTGCATTCTACCTCTGAGCTATTACATCCCTGTTTTTAATTTTTTATTTTGAAGCAGGGTCTTACTTAGTTGCTGAGGGCCTCGTCAAGTTGCTGAGGCTGGCCTCGAACCTGTGATCCTCCTGTCTCAGCCTCCCAAGTACTGGGATTACAGATGTGCACCACCACGCCCAGCTGTTCATTTGTACTTCTGTAACAAAATACCTAAGACCGAGCCAGGCGTGGAGGTGCACACCTGTAATCCCAGTACTTGGGAGGCTGAGACAGGAGGATCCAGGTTCGAGGCCAGCCTCAGCTTACTTAGGCCTCTGCAACTTCGCGAGACCCGGTTTCAAAATAAAGTATTAAAAATAGGGCTGGGAGTGTAGCTTGAGGTAGAACATCTCTGGGTTCAATTCCCAGTACTGAAAAAAAAAATACCTAAGACCGGGTAATATATTTCTTGTGTGTGATACTGAGTATTGAACCCAGGGCCACTCTGGATTTGTTTGAACAAGTTCCCACTTAAAGCTGAACAAGTAGAGTTTGGGTCCCACAGTGCTGGTGGCCTCCCGGAGGACTGCTTGGTCCTGGGCATTCCTTACTCTCTGCTCATCCTCACTAACCACTGTGCTTCACTGTCAGTCCTTCAGCCAAACTTCCTGGTTCACCCCCCCCCCGCCCTCCCGGGCCTTCCTGCCCCTCCCCAGCCCTTCAGATTTCCCTCTTTGCTTCACTGGCTCCCATCTTCACTCCCCAAAGGTGCAGACCAAAAGTGAGAGTCCATAAAGAAAGACTAGGTAGATTTCTCATTAGCATCTTACTTTACTAACTATTGTTTTTGTTATAAAAGAGTATTTCAGCCGGGTGTGATAGTGCACGCCTATAATCCCAGTACTTGGGAGACTGAGACAGGAGGATGGCAGGTTTGAGGCCAGCTTCAGCAACTTAGTGAGACTCTGTTTCAAAACAAAAAATAAAAAGGGCTGTGGGTGTAGCTCAGAGGTAGATTGCCCCTGGGGTCAGTCCCTAGTACCCAAAAAAAAGTATCTTTTGCCATGTGTATATATGCATATGTTTAATGCAAATGGACTTTTATATATATTATATACTATATACAAGTATATATATACACAAGTATTTATGGTGTATATATACAATTATATAGTATATATAGTATATATACAATTATATATAATTATATTATATATAATTATATTATATATAATTATATAGTATATATAGTATATATACAATTATATAGTATATATACAATTATATAGTATATATAGCATATATAGATATATATTCTTCTGCAAGTTGCCTTTTTACTTACTATTTGGTGGACATCTCTTTATATCAGTTCATATAACCCAGCTTCATTTTTTTATTTTTATTTTTATTTTTTTGGTACTGGGGATTGAACCCAGGGGCATTCTATCTCTGAGCTATACCCCCAGTCCTATTTTATTTATTTATTTATTTATTTGTGGTACTGGGGATTGAACCCAGAGGCATTCTACCTCTGAGCTACACCCCCAGCCCTATTTTTTATTTTTATTTTGAAACAGGGTCTCACTAGGATGATGAGAGTCTTACTACTTGCTGGGGCTATCCTCGAACCTGCGATCCTCCTGTCTCAGTATCCCAAGTATTGGGATTACAAGCATCTGCCACCATGCCCCGCTCTCTCCTTCATATTCTTTCTCTCTCCTATTGTTTATTTATTTTGGTGCGGATTAAATCCAGGACCTCCTACATGCTAAGTATATGCTTTATCAATATGCCTAACCTTCACCTCCCTTTTTTGAACTACCATTAGTCCTAAGTTGGTTCCTAGATTAATTGTGTAAGATGTCTAATCTTTTCTTTAAATTTCCTCCTTTGTCTATTTATTTATTTATTCATTCATTCATTCATTTATTTATGGTGCTGGGGGTTGAACTCAGGGGCATTCTTCCTCCAAGCTACATCCTTGGCTCTATTTTATTTTTTATTTGGAAGCAGGGTCTTGCTAAGCTGTGGAGGGGCTCACGGCCATGAACCTGCGATCCTCCTGTCTCAGCCTCCCAAGTACTGGGATAACAAGTGTGCACCACCATTCCTGGCTCTCCTTTGTCTTTTAAAAAATTTTGTTCTGAGATATTTCATTTTTATCCTTCAATCCTTTTCATTAAGAAAATTTTTAAATTAAAAAAATTCATTTCCAAGAACTCTTATTCTTTTATTTGTCTGCATAAATGCTTTATCTTTGTGGATTTCTCTGATGATAGAACTAGCGGTGGTTTTCCCTCTGGCCCATGGATACTGTCTGTTCTCTCTGTTCATCTTGGGCCTTCTCTTTGTGCTGAAGGCTCTGTTGATGATTCTTGCATTTTTTAAACAAGGAAATGGGATGTCTGATGAGGAGCTCGGTGTGGGGGGAGTTGTCATATTTGTCACCAACCGACTTTGCTTTAGGGTGAACAGTGGGGGCTTGGCCATGGTTCTAGGGGTCCTGAAATGCAGCATGCGGAGGATCCAATCTGAGATATCACACATGGTCACTGCCCTGATTATTCTCAGAGAGTTCCTTCAATTCTTTAAAGAGGAAAATATTGATGTTGTGTTATATTTTGTCTTCTTCGGCCTGAAGATAAGCCGACTGTGGGCCACCTTTGCTAGGCGCTGTCATGCTGCGTCCCTTCCTCCTTCAACAGGAGGGTCAGATGTGGACCGCCTGACCGGGGCCCAGCCTGGGCTAATAGGTACTTTACCTATATTACCTCAGTTATACTGATTGACAGGTCACCTTGCGACTACCCAGGGAGCTAAGTATATTATCGCTATATCCCAAAGAGCTAAATTGAGCCCTGGAGAGGTTAAATAAAAAGCTCAGGGTCATACAACCAAAGAGAAGGGAGACCTTAAACTCGAGTCTCTCCTACTCCAAAAGCCATATTATCTCATCCTTTATGAAAAACTGCCCTGTATTATCCTGTGCACCATAACTTGACTTACCCCCCACCCCAGGAGGATCTTTGTTATTGGTCTTATATAGAAATTGTAGTGTCTTAGCTGGGCGTGGTGGCGCACGCTTGTAATCCCAGTACTTTGGGAGGCGGAGACCGGAGGATCTGGGTTCGCAGCCAGCCTCAGCGCTCTCTCTCTCTCTCTCTCTCTCTCTCTCTCTCTCTCTCTCTACTTAGTCAGGCCCTCCGCAACTTCGTGAGACACGGTTTCAAAATAAAGTACAAAAAATAGGGCTGGGGTGTAGCGCGGAGGTAGAACGCCCCTGAGTTCAATCCCCAGTACCGCAAAAAAAAAAAAGAAAGAAATTGTAGTGTCTTAGAATTGAGAGGATCACTTTGCTTTTAGTCACTCCTAAGCCTTGTTCTTCCTCCTCAAAAGAAACAACCAGATTCCTCCAATGTTTGTTAAGTTTGACTTTTTTTTTCTTTTTCTTTTGTGGTACTGCAGATTGAACTCAGAAGCATTTGACCTCCTAGCTACACCTCCCAGCCCAATTTTATTTTTTGTTTTGAAACAGGGTCTAGCTAGGTTGCTGAAAGTCTCACTACTTGCTAAAGCTGTCCTCAAACCTGCGATCCTCCTGACTCAGCCTCCCAAGTACTGGGGTTACAGACGTGCGCCACCACACCCAGCTTGACTGACTTTTTAAAAAATATGGAATAAAGCCGGGTGTGGTGGCGCACGTCTGTAATCCCAGTACTTGGGAGGCTGAGACAGGAGGATCTCAGGGTCAAGACCAGCCTCAGCAATTTAGCAAGACCCTCAGCAGCTTAGTGAGACCCATTTCAATATAAAAAGGGCTGGGGGTGCAGCTTGGAGGTATGATGCCCCTGGGTTAACTTTCCAGTACCAGAATAAAGAAAATAAAATAAGGAACAATTCATGAATGTGCGTATCCTCCTTGCACAGGGCCTGCTAACCTCCCCTGTGTGGTTGCATTTTAGTATATGTGCTGCCAAAGAGGGCGCAAGCTTGACTTCCTTGACTCAGAGAGGAACCCGTGGCTTGGCACTCACCTTTCAGGCCCTTTCCCACCAAAGGTCACTGCAAAGGGCGTCACCCCAGGTACGTTTCAGAAGCCAGTGTCCTCTCTTGGAGCTGCCACAGCATCTGTATTGTGATGGATCAGTGACATAGCTTTTTGATGCCTGGGCTCTGCCTCTGCTGTTGACAGACGTGGAGGCTCTGCCGAGTGACTGTCAGAGCCCTGCTCTTAGCTCTCAATGTCAGCCGAGGTCACTCGGTGGGTTAGAACTCTGAGTTCTCACCCGTGCTCCAGTTCTGAGGTTGCTTAAAACCTCTTGGCCTTAGACCCTCATGTAAAGAGAAAGGAGAATCCTTCCAGTTACCTTTCAGGGATGGCTAGCATCAGGCCGTACAAGAAGAGGCTGGGGATTGTTCATTAGAAAGCAAAGAGATCCAGTAGCTGACTTTTATTGATTTTTATTGTTTAATATAACTTGCCATTTGCTAGAAAAAGTCAGTGTGCAGAAAGAAATGAGGAAAATATCCCTAACCAGAAGGTGGGGAATTTCTCCTTAACACATAAATTTTCCAATTGTGAAAAATATATATGTTTGATAATGTATTTCTATTAAAGATAGGACATACCCCTCCCCAACAAACGCCTCTTCAGAAATTGTTTTTTGATCCACAGAGGAAGACTTTGTACTCATAGTAAAATAAACTTCGGGTATGTTTTTTTTTTTTTTTTGGTACTGGGGATTGAGCCCAGGGGCATTCTACCTCCAAGCTACACCCCCAGGCCTATTTTATGTTTACTTTGAAATAGGGTCTCACTAGGTTGATGAGTCTCACTACTTGCTGAGGCTGTCCTTGTACCTGTGATCCTCCTGTCTCAGCCTCCCAAGTACTGGGATTACAAGCGTGTGCCACCACACCTGGTTTAGTATGTATTTTAAAAGTGGTTTATGTATACATTCTTAACACAGGGAGAATCACATTAAATAAGGTAAATTGTACATTTGAAAGGAGATTTAGCTGGGCGTGGTGGTACGTGCTTGTAATCCTAGTACTTGGGAGGCTGAGATAGGAGGATTTCAGGTTTGAGGCCAGCCTCAGCAATTTAGCTAGACCCTCAGCAACTTAGTAAGACCCTGTTTCAAAATAAAAAATAAAAAGGGAGCCGGGCGTGGTGGCGCACGCTTGTAATCCCAGTACTTTGGGAGGCAGAGACTGGAGGATCCGGGTTCGAGGCCAGCCTCAGCTCTCTCTCTCTGTCTCTCTCTCTCTCTCTCTCTACTTAGTGAGGCCCTCTGCAACTTTGCAACTTCGTGAGACCCGGTTTCAAAATAAAGTATAAAAAATAGGGCCGGGGGTGTAGCACGGAGGTAGAACGCCCCTGGGTTCAATCCTCGGTACCGCCAAAAAAAAAAAAAAGGGGATGAGGGTGTAGCTCAGAGGTAGAATGCCCAGTACTAAAAATAAATAAATTAACTAAGTCCCCAATACCAAATAAATAAACCTCCAGTACCGAAAATAATCCCAAGTACCAAAAATAAAGAAATAAAAACAAGGTAAGTGGTAGCGAGCCTTCAAAGGCTGTCCTCTGGGCCTCACCTCCTGGTTTTCATGCCCTTGGGTAGTCTGTGTCCTCCCACATTGAATAGGGCTGACCGTGTGTTGAGAAAATGCTGGTATGTGGCTTTCAAAGCTAGGTCATAAAAGATACTGTAGCTTCTGCTTGCTTCCTATTGGCTCTCTGGGGGAAGCCAGCTGGTGTATTGTGATGTTCGGGCAGCCCTGTGATGAGAGGGGTGGGATGGAGGCCTCCTACTAGGACAGCCACGTGACCCATCTCGGAAGAGGATGTTCCAGCCCAGTGGCCCGGTCACCCGGTCAGATGATGACAGCCACCCCTGGCATTTTCACCACCACCTCATGAGAGGGGCCCCGAGTTTAAACCACCCTCAGCCACTCCTGAACTCCTGACCTACAGAAACTTTGAGATAATAAATGTTTATTGCTATTTTAAAATACTACATTTAAGGGTTATTTGTAACATAGTAGTAGATAATTAATACAATGAGTCACAGCAAACAAGATGGAAGATATTCAGATCTATATTTCAAAATAAAAGGGATTCCCATTATCTATTCAAAATTAACTTTAGAACACATGGGAAAGTTCTTTTGACTAAGCAGGGTTTATTCACTCGATGTTGTCCTCTATGGATGTACACATCCCCCCCATTCATTAGGCAGTAATTATTCAATTCCAGGGCTTGCCAATGTTCCCCATCACTAAGAGCCCCAAGGAAGGTGAACACTTTGAGAGGGAGCCACGACTGCCTCCTACTAAGCAAGCAGCGGCAAATCACACCTGAAAACAAGCCAAGTGCGCGCACCAGCCAAGCATCTTCCAGTTCATACCAGCCGTCCTGAGGTCGTCAGTCCTGCATCGCCAGGGTTATTTTCCAGCATCTCCATGCAGTAAAACCATCCTGGATTGAACCCAGGGCATTCTACCTCTGAGCTATACCCACAGTCCTTTTTTAAGTTTGTTTGTTTGCGGTACTGGGGATTGAACCCAGGGGCATTCTACCTCTGAGCTACACCCCCAGCCCTATTTTATTTTTTATTCTTTATTTTGAAACAGGGTCTCACTAAGTTGTGGAGGGCCTCACTAAGTAGCTGAGGCTGGTCACGGACCTGCGGTCCTCCTGTCTCAGCCTCCCAAGTACTGGGATTACAGGCATGCGCCACTGCCCCCAGCTTCCCAGTCTTTTTTGAATTGCAGTTTATCCTGGAGTTTTGTAGAAGACAAACTTGTGCTCCCTCTGGTGGCCTTATAATATACTACATCACCCAAACCAACCAACCAACCTTCCTTCCTTCCTTCCTTCCTTCCTTCCTTCCTTCCTTCCTTCCTTCCTTCCTTTTTAAGTTAGTTAGTTAGTTAGTTAGTTAGTTAGTTAGTTGTTAGTTTAGGTACTGGGGATTGAACCCAGTGGCATTCTATCTCTGAACAACACCCCTCCCCAGCCCTTTTTTATGTTTTATTTTGAAATAGGGTCTCGCTAAGTTGTTGAGTCTGGCCTTGAATCTGTGACCCTCCTGTCTCAGCCTTTCAAGTACTGGGATTACAGGCAAGTGCCACCGCACCCAGCTTTTCTTTCTCTCTCTCTCTCTCTCTCTCTCAGGCATTCTAGTGCTGAGCTACATCTCCAGCCCTTTTTATGTTTTATTTTGAGACAGGATCTCACTAAGTTTCCCAGGCTATCATGGAACTTGTGATTCTCTTGCCTCAGCCTCCAGAGTTTAGGGATTACAGGCCTGTGTCACTGTGTCCATCTTGCACCCCTGATTTTAAATAGGCTAGCCATAGCCAGGCATAGTTGCGCACACTTGTAATCCCAGTACTTGGGAGGCTGAGACAGGAGGATTGTAAGTTCCCGGCCAGGCTGAGCTACTTAGTGAGGCCCTCCACAACGTAGTGAGACCCTGTTTCAAAATAAAGAATAAAAAATAAAATAGGACTGGGGGTGAAGCTCAGAGGTAGAATGCCCCTGGGTTCAATCCCCAGTGCTGCAAAATAATAATAATAATAATAATAATAATAATAATAATAGGATAGCCATACATGGGTTAATTTAATAAAGTCTGTTTTCTAAATATACACATGGTACATGCAACAGCAGCTGGGAATATGATTTTCAAAAAGAAAACACCGTACCTACATAGTTTATACCCCTAGCCCTTTAAAAAAAATTTTTTTTTAGTTTGAAACAGGATCTCATTAAATTGCTGAGAGCCTCACTAAATTGCTGAGGCTGGCCTTGAACCTGTGATCCTCCTGTCTTAGCCTCCCAAGTACTGGGATTACAGGCGTGCAACCCCATACCTGGCTTACTTACATGCTTTTTAAAAACCAGTTGCACGTATTTTTTTCATTCCTTACCACATTTATTTATCCCTTAGTAGAGGGAACTAATGGGTTATGGTTGATGACTATGCAAATTTTAATAAAATAATTACAGTCTCATTGCCCAGTTTAATTCTCCTGGGAAGCCTTGGAGAAATGGTTGCAGAGTTTATTTTGGTTAAGAGCTGAAACACTAATAATTGACTCATCTCTTATGTTTTCGCATATGCTGGTTTCAGAAGCTTGGTTTCAGGTGCTAACACCATTTGTTGGGCCTCACACCTAGCATGCCCACCATTTCATCATTTCCCTGCCTTTTGCCTTGGGGGGGGTAGAAATAGAGATGGCAAACAAGATATCAAAGAGTGATTGCAGAGGTATATACGAAGAACTTTACAGTAATAAAGGCAATTCTGGGGTGACACATGGGTGCTTCACACAGTGAGCACTTAACTCTCTGCTGAAAGAATAAATTCATGATAAACCCATGTTGACCATGTTGACCTTTTTAGAATGCCTACACAATAAATAACACACTTCCACTAATCTTAATATCCCAACAGCTTCATTTTTATCTCCAAAGGAGTGCTTGGGATCTTTCTGCAAAGACAAATTTAGAAGCAAGACGCTCTCCCTTCACCTAGCTGTCAATCATTTTAATAATCACATGCAGCAGCATCTATTTGTACCACCTGCCTTTTATTGTACATTTTCACCTCAAAGTTTTTATTAACACTGATTTACGTTTCTAAGCAACGGGCCGAGTCCGGGCTCTCTGCAAGCGCCTGCCTGGTTCTCCCAGCTCTGAAGGAAACTTGACTGTACCAAGAAGATGCCTAGCCAGGCGTGGTGGCATACACCTGTAATCCCAGAACTTGGGAGGCTGAGCCAGGAGTATCGTAGCCTCGAGGCCAGCCTCAGCAAATTAACGAAACCCTGTTTCAAAAACTAAAACAAAATGGGGCTGGGGGTATAGCTCAGAAACAGAACGCCTTGGGTTCCATACCCAGCGCGAAAAGGAGAAGGAGAGGCAGCTAGCTCCCTGCGGTGGCTTTCTCTGGGCCTCTTTTTCTTTCTTAGCCTGCACGGCGCCCCCTGCAGGCGAGCGTCGGTAGCGCGGCAGGCGGGAGGCGGCGTCGGCTCTGCGCTGCGGACCTGGCGCGTCTCTGGGGCTTCGTCTGTTTCTCGAGGCTAAAGCGAGCAGTGCTTTGACTTGTAAAATATAGCTGCGACGGCGGTGGCCCACACGCTTGTCATCAGGAAATGCCACTTCTCGTCACGGTCCCCGGAAGACAGGGCGGCGGAGGAGGAGATGGAGGGCGCCGCCGAGATGTTGCTGTTTTAAATTTGGACACGTTCGAGGACATTCCGCTAGGGGAGGCGGCGGCGGAGGGGCTGGAAGGATGGAGGCGGCTCCCGGCCGCTCGTCACGTCCCAAGGCGGCGCGGCTGGTCCCGGTTCCCGCGCCTGCACCTGCAGCCCCGAGGGGGCGCGGGTCCCGGACAGAGGCGGAGGCGTCCCAGGAGGAGACCGTGGGTCTCTGGCTAAGGCACTTCCAAGGGTGCAGGGGCCATCAGATTAAAATCTGCCCTTCTTCCCTAGCTCTATGGGTGTAGCTTCTTCTTCTTCTTCTTCTTCTTCTTCTTCTTCTTCTTATTATTATTATTATTAGTGCAGTGTGTGTGTCTGCTGCTGGGGATTGAACCCAGGGCATTCTGCCTCTGAGCCCTACCCCAGCGCTATTTTTTATTTTTATTTTGAAACAGATTCTCACTAGGTTCATGAGCATCTCACTACTTGCTGAAGCTGTCCCGGAACCTGTGATCCTCCTCTATCACCCTCCCAAGTACTGGGGTAACCAGAGTGCTCCACCCGCCCGCATGGGTGTAGCTTCGAATTTTCTCTACAGTGATTCACCGGGGGATCCAAGCCGCAAGTCACTTCACGAAGCCTGTGTTTGTTCATTGTATGTTTCCCAGATTTGACACTGCATCAAAAAGCAGACAGATTAACCAAGCGTAGTGGTGCGCCTGTAATCCCAGTACTTGTGAGGCTGAGACAGGAGGATTGCAAGTTTGAGGCCAATCTCAGCAATTTAATGAGACCCTCAGCAATGTAGCAAGACCCTGTTTCAAATTAAAAAATCAAAAGGTCTGGGGGGTAGCTCGAAAGTAGAAGCCCCCGGGTTCAATCCCAGTACCAAAAAAAAAAAAAAAAGAGCAGATGGGTCAACACCTTTAAAGCGTCAGCAGGATGCTGGTTCTTTCCAGGCAGGTGTCTTGACATGTGTGATGTCTCCTGGTGGTGAGCAGCCTTGGGCCAGACAATGATCCTGGGGGCCTTTACATTCATTGTAATCCCAGTACTTGGGAGGCTGAGACTGGAGGATCTGGGTTCGCGGCCAGCCTCAGCTACTTAGTGAGGCCCTCTGCAACTTAGTGAGACCCTGTTTCAAAATAAGGAATAAAAAATAGGGTTAGGGGTGTAGCTCAGAGGTAGAATGCCCCTGGGTTCAATCCCCAGTGCTGCAAAAAGAAAAAAAGAAGAAGGCAGGGAGTAGAACATGTACCCTGCACAAGTGTGGAATGTGAATGCTAGGCCTTTTCCTGGCAGGTCCTTTTTTCAGAAGAAGAACGTTTTGCATGATCACAACGTTCTTGTTCAATTTTAAGGCCATATTTTTCCTAGTTTTTGTGTTTTGTACTTGGTTCAGCAAATATTTATGAAGTGTCTGCAAGGAAGTGCCCATCTGTGTATTCTAGGCATGAATGCGAAAGCAAAGCCCTTGTCCCTGCTTTCAAGAACTTGCATTCTAATGGGCGCAGGGAGGGGGCGAACCCCTAAAAGCAAGACAGTGCAGAACGGAGCAGAAGGGGATTGTGTGTTGGGCAGGAGAAGGAAGAGAGTGACAGGGCTGCTATTATTATTTATTTATTTACTTACTTATTTATTATGTGGTACTGGGGATCGAACCCAGAGGCATTCTACTTCCAAGCCATATTCCCAGCCCTCATTATTATTATTATTATTATTATTATTATTATTATTTTGAAATAAGGTCTTGCTAGGGCACTGAGAGTCTTGCTAAATTGCTGATGCTGGTCTTGAACCTGCAATCCTCCTGTCCCAGCCTCCCCAATTGCTGGGGTTACAGGTGTGCGTCACCATGCCCAGCTATGGGCTGCTATTTTAGATGGTTGGTTAGAATAGGCCTCTTTGATGAGACAGAGATTGTGTGTGTGTGTGTGTGTGTGTGTGTGTGTGTGTGTGTGTTACTGGGGATTGAACCCAGGGGCTACACCCCCAGCCCTTTTTATTTTTTATTTTTAAACAGGGTCTCACCCCGGTTTCAAAATAAAGTATAAAAAATAGGGCTGGGGGTGTAACGCAGAGGTAGAATGCCCCTGGGTTCAATCCCAGGTACCGCAAAAAAAAAAAAAATTAAAAAAAAATAAACAGGGTCTCACTAAGTTCCTGAGGGTTTCACTAAATTGCTGAGGCTGGCCTCAAACCTGCTATCCTTCTGTCTCAGCCTTCTAAGTACTAAGATTACAGGCATTCATCGCCACGCCCAGCTTGACAGAGAGCTTAAGAACCAAGAGTGTGGGACGGGGGTGTAGCTCAGTGGTAGAGTCCTTGCCTAGCATGTGTAATTCAATATGAGGGGTGTCTGGGGGGTTCTGGTTAAATTGACTTAGGGTTTTTGCCAAAATTGGGCTATACAGGCCAGCAAGGATGAACACTGACAGCGAAGGCCTAGTTGGGAAGAGGATTCAGAGGTCAAGGAAAGAATTCATCCAATGAAATCGGTGAGGCGGAGGGTGCCAGACCACAGTGGACCTGGGAAGATGCAGTAAAGACATGGGATTCTGTTCTCAGGGACGTGGGAAGCTGTCGGAAGGTGTGAACAGAGGAGTGACATAATGGGGCTTGACTTTTCTTTTTTTTTCAGTACTAGTGATTGAACCCAGGGTCATTCTACCTCTGAGCTGCACCTCCAGCCCTAATTTTTATTCTTTATTTTGAAACAGGGTCTCGCTAAGTTGCGGAGGCCTCACTAAGTAGCTGAGGCTGGCTGCGAACCTGTGATCCTCCTGTCTCAGCCTCCCAAGTACTGGGATTACAAGCATTGCGCCACCACGCCTGGCTGGGCTTGACTTTTATTTTTTATTTACTTATTTATTCATTTATTTATTTATTTATTTTTGCGGTATCAGGGATTGAACCCAGGGGCATTCTACCCCCAAGCTACACCCCCAGCCCTATTTTTTTATTCTTTATTTTGAAACCGGGTCTCACGAAGTTGCGGAGGACCTCACTAAGTAGCTGAGGCTGGCCGCGAACCTGGATCCGCCGGTCTCAGCCTCCCAAGTACTGGGATTACAAGCGTGTGCCCCACACCCGGCTTGGACTTGACTTTTAAAGCTGCACTCTTGCCTGCAGAGTAGAGGAAAAACAGTCCCGGCACAGGCCGCAGCAATTAGGCAGCTCTTAGTCTGGGTGAAAGATGACTGTGGCTTGTTCCCAGGTGGTGATGGTGCAGGCAGCAAGAGGCAGTCATTGTCCAGATAGATCTGAAGATAGTTGCAGGTTTTATAGCGCCCAGAGCTGATATAATTTGGGAAGCCCTATTTGAGGAACTGAATATCAAACTGTGACTCCAACGTTAGGTGTGACAGTGACTATTGAAAGGAAATCTTAATCTGGGCTCCGTGGACACTCCTTCCCTCCTCCTGTGGGTAAAATGCAGGAGAAGTGCACTGGAGTAGAAAAAAAGCATCTTTATTTTCATTAGCCTCTAACAGAAATTTAGCATTGTCTTCAATTCTCAGCTGTAAACAGCATACAGCACTAACAAGAGCGATCTCTGTGACTGTTACCAGTGGCAGTCACATAAGCCAGTACAGTTGTGCAGATGTCTCAGTACATCATTCACACTCATCGTCTCATTTATTTATTTACCTATTTGTTTATATTCATTTATGTATTTATTTTGTGGTATTGGGGATGGAACCCAGGAGCATTCTACCTCTGAGATATACCTCCAGCCCTACTTCATTTTTTATTTTGAAACAGGGACTCACTAGGTTGCTGAGTGTCTTGCTAGGTTGCTGAAGCTGGCTTTGAACCTGTGATCTTCCTGTCTCAGCCCCTCAAGTACTGAGATTGCAGGAGTGTGCCACCCTGCAATCATCCCTTTAGCATTTCAGTGGTGGTTGGGCCTGCTGTGGATCTTCCTATTTAATGCAGAAAGAAGCAAAATTATTAGTGTATCATAAATTTGTTTCTTTCCTTTTTTTGTGTGTGTGTGGTACTGGAGATGTAATTCTACCTCCAGCCTACATCCCCAGCCCTATTTTATTTTTTTATTTGGAAACGGTATTGTGAAATTGCTGAGAGCAACACTAAGTTGCTGAGGCTGGCCTCAAACCTGTGATCCTCCTGTCTAAGCCTCCTAAGTACTGGAATTAAAAGTATGTGCCACCATGCCCAGCTAATTTGTTTCTTTAATATTATGATAGCTGTATTTCAATGTAATTGGTGTCTTATAATCAGATGTAGTTTATACATTTTAAAACTTTTTTATTAGCCGGGTGTGGTGGCACACACTTGTAATCCCAGTACTTGGGAGGCTGAGACAGGGGGATAGCAGATTCGAAGCCAGCCTCAGCTACTTAGCAAGGCTCTCAGCAACCTTGTGAGACCTAGTGAGACCCTGTTTCCAAATAAGAAATAAAATAGGGCTGGGGGTGTAGCTTGGAGGTAGAATGCCTCTGGGTTCAATCCCCAATACAAAACAAACAAATAACAACAACCACAACACAAACCAGCCTTTTTTGTTTGTAATGGCCATACTGGGGATTGAACCCATAGCCTCACACATGCCAGGCCAGGGCTCTTCCACTGAGCTGTATTTCCAGCCCTTAGAACTTTGAGAAAAGGTTCAAAGGCTTCGCCAGACTGCCACAGAGGTTCATGGCAAAAAAAGAAGGTTAAAAATCCTTGATTTGCAATGAGAAAATAAATCACACAAAAAACTCAAATTTTTAAAAGCTGACATATCCAGAAAAATAACATAATATTTTTATGAATTGTCTGCCACATCTCAATATTTTTCCCTACTTTTTAAATTGCAAACTGCTTAGCCACCTCTTCATTCTACAGCTATTTACAAAAACATATGGGCCAAGCAAGAGGGGTCCCAGTTTCTGTCAAAAAATCAAAAAAGATCTGGCAGTGCTGGGCCCTGTTCCCAGTATCACACAAAATGACTTTGTAACACAATATTATATGGAATGTTACTCATGTGAGGAGTGGATGACTTCTGTACACTTCAGGCTCCAGATACTTTATGCCTTGTTTCCTCTCTACCACCTACATATTCCTATATTGGGCACTGGAAGTTTGTATCATGATATGACCTCTGACCCTTGTGTGTGGGGGGCGGGTACTGGGGACTGAACCCAGGGGCATTCTACCTCCGGGCCACACCCCCAGCCCTAATTTTTTTATTATTATTTTTATTTTGAAACAGGGTCTCGCTAGGTTGATGAGAGTCTCACTACTTGCTGAGGCTGTCCTCAAACCTGTGATCCTCCTGTCTCAGCCTCCCGAGTACTGGGATTACAGACATGTGCTACCACGCCCGGTACCTATGATTCTTTAAGTCACAATTTTGGATGAATTGTCACAATGGGGGTAGGAGGTAGGAGAAATTCTGAAAGTCATTCCTGTGGCTGTATAGCTGGTAGTAATTTAACCAAGCATGTGAATGACCAAAAAAATGTAGGAAAACATGTAGGTACCCCAACTCCACTTCCAATTCCAGTAGCCATTTCAGTGCCACCCAGTTCAAGAGGGACAGTGTCAAAAGAGAAAATCAAAGTTGAAAAATACAGCAGTCTTTTTTTTCTGTGGTACTGGGGATTGAACCCAGGGGCATTCTACCTCCGGGCTACATCCCCAGCCCTATTTTTTAATCTTTATTTTGAAACAGGGTCTCACTAAATTGCGGAGGCCTCACTAAGTAGCTGAGGCTGGCCGCGAACCCGTGATCCTCTTGTCTCAGCCTCCC
>PVJS01036749.1:7239-20388 GCA_004027185.1 Glis glis | reverse complement strand
CGGGTTCGCGGCCAGCCTCACCTCTCTCTCTCTCTCTCTCTCTCTCTACTTAGTGAGGCCCTCCGCAACTTCGTGAGACCCAGTTTCAAAATAAAGTATAAAAAAGGGCCGGGGGTGTAGCGCGGAGGTAGAACGCCCCTGGGTTCAACCCCCGGTACTGCAAAAAAAAAAAAAGGAAATTATGAATTTAAGTATTTGACCCCCCAAAATATCATATTAGAAGTTTGGCAACATAAACCTATTAGGAATATACATTTCCATATGCAAATTGGCATGATTTTTGGCTTCCTACTCTTTAGGAAAATCTCATGCTAGAATTTCCCTACACACAATTTACAGTGTTATCTCATTCACAGTAAAGTTAGAAAATTCAGGTTAAATTTTTGGGTACATTTAAAAAACAGTAATGCAGAATGAATATTATAAAAATAAACAATATATAAACTGTGTGTGGTGGTGCATGCCCATAATCCCAGTACTTGGGAGGCTGAGACGAGAGGATAACAGTTTCCAGGCCAGGGTGCAGTAATTTAGGGAGACCCTATTTCAAAATAAAAAAATAAAATAGGACAGGGGGTGTAGATCAGAGGTATACCCTGGGTTCAATCCTTAGTACCACCAAAAAAGAAAAAAAAAACATATTTATTCCTTTATTTATACAGTGTAATTTGAATGAGATTTTCAAATTTGGATGAGACTTTTACTTAAGTAAATTTTACAAATGAGTGAAATTTACCCCTTTAATCATTAAAACCTTTTCATCCTAATGACTCCAAATCTCTCACAATATTATTTTATGCTATGCATAGTAAATTTTGTTTTTTGGGTATATTTTATTTTGTACTAGGAATGAACCCAAGGCTTTGTGCATCCTAGGCAAAACTCTAACCACTGAGCCACATTCATAGCTGGAAGCTCTTTTTTTTTTTTTTTGCTGTACCGGGGATTGAACCCAGGGGTGTTCTACCTCCACGCTACACCCCGGCCCTATTTTTTTTATACTTTATTTTGAAACCGGGTCTCACGAAGTTGCGGAGGGCCTCACTAAGTAGAGAGAGAGAGACAGAGAGAGACAGGGAGAGAGAGAGAGAGAGAGCTGAGGTTGGCCGTGAACCCGGATCCTCCGGTGTCCGCCTCCCAAAGTACTGGGATTACAAGCGTGTGCCACCATGCCCGGCTTGCTGGAAGCTCTTAACCCTTTTTAAATTTTATTCCGAGTCAGGGTTTCACTAAGTCTACCAGGCTGGCCTGGAACTTGTGACTCTCCGTTTCAGCCTCCTGCATAACTGGGATTGCAGGTGTGCGTCACCATGCCTGGATAATAGTATTATTATTATTATTACTATTTTCTTTTTGCCATGCTGGCGGTGACTCCAGGGCCTTGCACATGCTAGGAAAGTACTAAGTACTCTATCACTGAGCTACAGCCCCAGTTCAACAATGGTTTTAGATGGCTAAATTACACAATAGATTTTAGATGAGTATTTTCTGTTATCGAACGGATGGTCTACTGACAAAGCATGATTTACTCTTTGAATGTCACCTTCATACTTTAACCTGTTCCTAGTTAGGTTTTTTCCTTCTTGGGAAAAAAATTAATAAAATACCAAATTATTACATCCTAAAACCAATATGAATTCTAGGAGCACGTTTGTACCAAAGCTTTAGAAAAGTAATCACTTTAATCTGGCTTTAAATCCTTTCTTATTTATTTTTAACCCCATTAATGTTCACCTATACTTTTAGCTCCTCCTATGATTTGGTGGAAGGTAATTTTTAAAAGTTATACCCTATCATTTTGTTTATGCAGCTGGCACAGAAAGGCATTTCTTTGTTTTGTTTTGTTTTGTTTTTATTGGTACTGGGGATTGAACGGAGGGACATTCTACCTTCGAGCTATACCCACAGCCCTTTTTTTATTTTATTTTGAAACAGGGTCTCACTAAGTTGCTGAGGGCCTTGCCAACTTGTGGAGACTGACCTCAAACCTGTGATCCTCCTGTCTCAGCCTCCCAAATACTGGGTTTATAGGCATCAGGCTAATGGAGAAGCATTTCTTAAAAATTGGTTTTTGTATTGGGTATTGAACTCAGGGGTGCTTGGCCTAAGCTACATCTCAGCCCTTTTTATTTTTCCTTTTGAGACAGAGTCTCACTAAATTGTTGAGGTTGCCTTGAACTTGTGATCCTCCTGCCTCAGCCTCCTGCATAGCTAGGATTATAGGCATGAGCAACTGTGGCTGGCCTCTTAATTTTTTATATACATATTGATTTAATAATAAGCATACTTTTAATAGTTTACTATTCAAGTAATGCTTTTGTTCCAATTTTTAAAATGATATATACTTATTACAGGAAAATCATAAAATTTAATTTATTTAGAAAATGGAAGAATGAAAAATATTCAACTATTTATATTCCCATTCTTTTGTGTACCTTTTGTGAGTCTTTTTTCCAAGCCTACAATATAATACCAATTCTTTCTCACCTCTATACATAAACTATTTATTTATTTGGTGGTACTGGGGATTGAACTCAAGGGCATTCTATTTCTGAGGTACACCCCCAGCCCTATTTAATTCTTTCCTTCGAAACAGGGTCTCACTAAGTTGCAGAGGGCCTCACAAGTAGCTGAGGCTGGTCACGAACCTGCGATCCTCCTGTCTCAGCCTCCCAAGTACTGGGATTACAAGCGTGCGCCACCATGCCCGGCAATATATACTTTTATAAAATAAACATTTTTTAATTTACACATGTTGCAAAGCCCTGGTCAAACATAAATTACAATCAGTTTTTATGTAACAGTAAAAATTCCAAAGGACTCTTACTTGCC
Source organism: Glis glis (assembly GCA_004027185.1). Taxonomy (NCBI): domain Eukaryota; kingdom Metazoa; phylum Chordata; class Mammalia; order Rodentia; family Gliridae; genus Glis; species Glis glis. The sequence goes on along the minus strand of PVJS01036749.1, from coordinate 17,556 downwards.
CATGCTCAAAACATATCAAAGATATGTTTTCTCTTTTGGCTCGTGGAAGGTAAACCACATGTATTTCTACATCTGTGTATATTTTAAAATAAATGACCTCAGAAGCAAAATGTTGAATACACTATGTCCAACTGCAATTCAATAGAAAATGCAAAACCTATTTCCTTCAGAGAGCCTGTAGCAGTCTGGCATGGAGGTGCACACCTGAAATCCCAGTTCTTGGGAGGCTGAGACCGGAGGATCACAGATTCCGGACAGGTCTCAGTAATTTAGCAGACCCTCAGCAACTTATTGAGACCCTGTTCTGATATAAAAAATGCAAAGGGCTTGGGGTGCAGCTGGGAGGTAGAATGCCCCAGGGTTCAATCCCCAGTACTAAAACAAAACAAAGCAAAGCAAAACAAAGAGCCTGTAACATATCTGGTGAGACATTTGGAATGCATACAGAATTTGAATGCAGCATTCATTTCTTTGCAAAAGTATAGGTTACCTTATAATTAACAGATCATTCAATATATTTAGTAGATGATACTCCACTTTTATTATTACAATTCACTTTTTCTTGTTTGTGTTCAGTGCTATCAAATATAGAAAGAGCTCTTTTACTTACCATTCTGGGAAAGATGAAATTTATCATTGTGCCATAAATACCCTGGAAAGCAAAGAAAATATTATTATTTATTATACCTCCATCCACAGGGATCCTAACTGCCAAATGTAATGCATCAGCAGCAAAACAAAAACGAAGTAAATCTATTGCAGAAAACACAAATCAGTGTTCTAAGACTTCTTGAACATGTATTACATGCCTTTGGACAGAGCTACCTTTAGGATTAAGCAATTGTTATGATAAGTTCTTTCAAATACAGAATAAAACATTTTATTTTCTGCAAAACAATTATTATAGTATTAAGAGAAAATTGTCAGTATTTTTTTCCTTCATCTGCCCTTTAGCTCAACTGAATTTTTCATTTTGATACAGATGGGACAGCTACACCTAAAATTGTGTGTGTGTGTGCATGTGTGCATGCATGCGTGTGTGCGTGCATGTATGTGTGTTACTGGGGAAGGAATTCAGGAAAGTACTCTGAGCAACACCCCCAGCCCTTTTTTATTTTGAGACAGGGCCTAAGTTGCTGAGTTTGAACCTGCCGTCCTCCTATTCCAGCCTTCCAAGTACTGGGATTATAGGTGTGCACCAACATGTCCACCTTATACCTAAAATTTTTTAGGGGTAAATTGGAGGGCATTCTAGTTTCCTGAAGTCAACATTAATGGCTACAACATCCATTTAAATGTAAATAAATTTTCTGTCTGGAATCTTTACTTGAGAATCTGATCTAGCAGCTAAGAGATGACATCCAAAGTCCAAGTTCCTACTTTTCATAAGAAGGAACTATTTATTTGCTTGCTGTTTTCTGTTGATTATCTATAAGGTTGTAATTATATCACACGATAAGAATCAAAACAAAATTATATTTTGAAAAGTTATTAGTTCTTGAACTTCTCATGTACTTTAAATTTTTTGATAAACATTTACTTTCATTTTTAATAATTAGTACAAAGTAATTTTTCTTTGTGTCAATAGTTATAAAGAAAAATATCATGATATAAGAAAATATGCTTTATCACATCCTGATAATTAATGTTATCAAATACTGGAATTTTTTGTTCCTTTATTTTCTTTTAAGTATCATAAACATTTGAAGTCCTGGATTCAATCCCTTGTTCCACAAAAGAAAAAAAGTATGATAAACATAATTTAGAAAAAATTACACTGAGTTCATATCTCTTTGTCAGAACTGTATAATTGCTAGTAAATTTTAATAGATGACATACATAAAGGGGATTTGCTTGAATTTTCCAGGTAATATCTCAGACCCTAAAATATATATATATATATATTTTTTTTTTTTTTTTGCGGTACCGGGGATTGAACCCAGGGGCGTTCTACCTCCGAGATACACCCCCGGCCCTATTTTTTTATACTTTATTTTGAAACCGGGTCTCACGAAGTTGCGGAGGGCCTCACTAAGTAGAGAGAGAGAGAGAAAGAGAGAGACAGGGAGAGAAAGAGCGGGAGAGCTGAGGCTGGTGGCGAACCCGGATCCTCCGGTCTCCGCCTCCCAAAGTACTGGGATTACAAGCGTGTGCCACCATGCCCGGCTCCTAAAATATTTTTCTAGTGAAGTAAATTTGAATAAAAATGATGTATTCATGTGCATTTGAAATAATTAGTCCTAAAAAGATAATATTTCTGTAAATAAAAACAAATTTCTGATACAAACACTATTGTTCACAATTTTTTTTTTTTTTGCGGTACCGGGGATTGAACGCAGGGGCGTTCTACCTCCGCGCTACACCCCCGGCCCTATTTTTTTTTTTTATACTTTATTTTGAAACCGGGTCTCACGAAGTTGCGGAGGGCCTCGCTAAGGAGAGAGAGAGAGAGACACACACAGAGAGAGACAGAGAGCTGAGGCTGGTGGCGAACCCGGATCCTCCGGTCTCCGCCTCCCAAAGTACTGGGATTACAAGTGTGCGCCACCACGCCCGGCTGTTCACAAATTTTTAAAAGACCTTTTAGTGGAGAGCAACATGAGGATTTGAAGAATATCCTACTTAGATTTTTGTGTTGAAAATACCTTATTTTATTAGACATTTTTACTCTTACATAAACATTTAGATAGTAAGTATGAAAGTCCAAAATTCTGTAATGATACAGAATTCCTACAAAAGTAGTTTCTTTTAAGGAAATTATTATTTTGTATTTAGTCACAAATATTTATAATTTAGTTCAAAATTTTGTATTTATTTAATGCAAGCTTTTAATGGAAAACAACTTTAAACTTAGAAATACTTTATTGTATATGGTACTTATTCCTAAAGAATTATTAATAGAAATATTGATATTACTGATTTAGAGTTTCTAAACTGCTAAAAAAAAAATTTAAGCAACAGCTCCTGAAGAGGGCAGCACGTTCTAGATATTATTGAATTCTAAGCTCAAATATGACAGCTTCAGCTAAAATTTAGTACAGTTTTTTTAAGAACTAAAAGGAAAAAATGGATATATTTTATAGATGTCTGCTCCCATGATACAGTAAATCAGAAGAAATTCTGGGCAGTTGCAGACCAAGGTCAAAACTTCATTTGATTATTAATAGAGAACATTCAAATTAGACACCTAAAGCAATGTATTTAGAAAAGGAGCAACAAAATACTAGTAAGGAGACTTTCCACGAGGACTGTGTTTTATCTTAATACTGTAGATAACTTTTCCTACTGGCCGTGCATTGACTGTCAAAACTACTTAAAGGGGTTGGATTTAATTATCTCACTTCTTACACATTTCATCTCAATTGCTATGGCAACATTCAGATGCCTCAGCAGCAATGTACACTTTTATCAGATATCTCCTCCTCATTTTTCTACAAGCCAAAACTGTGTAGTCAAATTTACAACCAAGTCCTGATGAATTTGATAATACCTCTTATAATTTAGTGGGAAACTTGCCTCCACCCACACATATAAATATTTTCAGAGAGGCTTATAACAATTGGACAAGTATAAGACTTGATGGGAATATGTATTTTGACTTTCATACCTCATTGATTTGCGCTCTCTCTTTCTCTTTCTCTCTCTCTTTTTTTTTAACCTGGAGATTGAACCCAGAGCCTCATGCATGCTAGACAAGTGCTCTAGTGCTAAGCTGCATTCCCAGCCTTTTTTTTTTTTTTTTTTTTGTGGTACTGGGATTGAACCCAGGGGCATTCTACCTCTGAGCTACACCCCAGCCCTATTTTTTTATTCTTTATTTTGAAACCGGGTCTCACTAAGTTGTGGAGGGCCTCACTAAGTAGCTAAGGCTGCCTGCGAACCCGGATCCTCCAGTCTCAGCTTCCCAAGTACTGAGATTACAAGTGTGCGCCACCATGCCCGGCTTTTCCCGGACTTTTTTACTTTATTTTTTGAGACAGGGACTTGCTAAGTTACCTAGGCTGGCCTGGAACTGGCGAGTCTCCTGACTAAGCCTTCAGAGTAACTGGGATTACAGGCATGCACCAACACACCTAGATTGATCATTGCTTTTTTTTTAATGGTATTTTTGCCTCTATTCCTTTTTTTGAAGTTTTTTCTTCTACCAGTTTGAAACCCATTCCAGGCAGTCACCATCATGGGTTGACCTCAATAAGAGAGTGAATGAGTAAAGGAAGCAGCCTCCAGTGTTCAAATGTCACCCTCTTCAACGCCTCTGCTGAGTTATTTACCTTTTATCTTAGTGTACTTTGAATTGGTACATCCAAGAGCCTTTTTCTACTTTTTGAATACAGGTAAGAGAAGGAAGGAAAATAAAGATAAAGCAAAATCTGATATAGGAGGGACAATGTAGAATATCAAGTCTAAAAGGAAGGGCCAAGCATGAAGAGACGTTGGTCAAGCTTCAGTAATGCAGCAATTTTAATGAGAAGTGAAAGCATGATGCGTTACACTGTTGATGTCACTTGGGTGACTGTTAACCATCTACCTTGTTGGAAGAATCATCACTTTAGCATTTTGTAGAAGACTAGGAAAATTTGGGCATGTAAGGCATGACTTATATTAACACACAAGGAATAGTCAATCAGTCTTCGATTCTGGTTTAAAGTGTTAGCTAATTATATTTTCATAAATGTTTGGAATTTTGCAAATAGTCGCTATATTTTGATTTAACACTGTGTAATAAATCTTTTTAGAACCGTAATTAGTAGGCAAAGTGATCTAAGGCCATCTTAAAAATTTTAGTGTCTGCTAAAATTTTTATTTAGATAACAAACATTTTTGTCCTGAAGTTGTGATAGTGTTCTGGTGAGAAGTGTTATATCAGTAGCTGACAATTAATATTTTAGCATGTTTTTTCAGTTGCCACTCAATAGTAGCTAGTAAAATTTCCATTAATAGAGGCACCAAAAAGATGCTTTCTGTAGCTGAGTTTTCCAGTCTGATATCTAAATAGCAATTCCTAGATTGTATCTTATGTGTTACAAATGACTAAATACAAAAATCAAAACTTAATCAAGCATTAAAAAGATTACTTAAAATATAAGTCGTTTATTTTTAGCTTTAGTTGAGCTCAGTATTAGCAGACTGTGTTCAATATGTAGTTATTAAAAGTTAACTTCTTATTAATGATAAAATTTGGAAGCTACATAACCTCAAGAGAAGCTGAAGGAATAAGAGGCATTTAATTACAAAGTAAAACCTATACATTGAGAAGAAACATAGAACCTATCTTCAAATATTTAAAGGATTTTCTATGTAAAGGAGATAGGGAGAATTGTAGACAACTAAGACAAATGGTAGAAGTTCTTGAGAAACGGATTCCAACAAAGAAAAACTTAAAACAACTAGAGTTGCTTAAATGATGGCATGAGCTAAGGAAAAGCAAATTCCATGTGTAGGCATTTTTCATGAACTGTTTTCATATAAACTATTTATTTTCTGTTGCTTAAATTCTGGGATCGCATCGTAGAAAACATGTCAGAACCACTCCACAAACTTAGTTCTGGGAGGTAAAATGAGTCACTTCTTAATGAAATTTCCAAATACCATTGCTTTATGTCAGTATGGAAACCCAGCAATGATCTGCAAACAGCGTATTCAGCAGCAGGCTTGCAAATCCTACTCTGGAGAAACAGTCTAAATGAGAAAAACAAACAGTTCTTAGTGAAGAGTTATCTAAAACCTCCAAGGAGGCATGTAAATCGGTCCTAATTGGCATTGGTTCAGGAACTCGGTAGATGCCAGGGAGTGACTAGAGGTGAGGAATGAGCTCCCTCCCCTTTCAGCCTTGACTTGGCTCTTCCACCTCGAGCTGGGGCGCTGCCAGACAATGTTTATGCTGCTGCCTGTGTTAGACTCCTTCCCTGGATGAAAGGGAGATTTTGGCACCATCCTCAAACTCTATATTCACTTAAGAAATAATAATTGCTCAATTAAAGGACCAGACCTTTTCTTCTGCGTCCAGAGAAATTAAAAGTTGAAGAGAAAATTACGCATCGTGTGGGAATGCTGGTCTTCAGCAAGACTGCTGAATACGATAAAGGAAAGTTCAAACTAATTTGAAGATTATAAATATAAGGAAATTTCTGATTCTTGAGTCAAAGTAATGTGTACTTTTCATGTAACATCAGATGCTATAAAGTTCTAGTTTATGTTGGTGGGGCGTCATGTTTTTACTTAGCTTGGTTTTGAAGTTTCCTGTGTGACCCCACTTTGAATCACGTCAAAGGCACCCAGGGGCTCACAAAAGGTCTTGCATAGTATCTAATCTTAATGGACTCCAGTGCTGTTGCTGGGAGCATGAGATCTTTGAAGAAGGGCTGTCTACCAGAAGCATCTGTTTCTACCTAAGGAGCTGACGAATGGTTTTGCAACAACCCGAAAAGTTTACTTTTATTTTTACCATTAAAGAATATGGAATGTTACGTACTTCATTAAGTACTTTATCTTCCCTGCCCTTCCTGACCCCTTCAAACCAAACCTTTACATTAACCTATGTTGGGGAAAATTCCTCCTGCTGAGGTTTTGCTAGCAAATGGTCTTCAAACTTGTTTCCAAAATGCTCACCCACAAAAGCTTTTACTAGCCAATTCCATTTGGCTGGCTGTGTTCCAGCACTGTCTCTGGTGAACGCAAACATTAGCTACAGAGAAACAGAAGCTTCCATGGCACCCTGGAGGAACTTTTTGATCCAAAAGACACTACTAGTAAACCAAAGTGTCATTGCAAATTCATGAATGTTTCCTTATGTCCTGCATAGCGGTGGGAGGAGAGGGCCACATTTGTGCAATGGTTGTCCCATGTGTGTAAACCTAGTCCCCAGCTTGAGATCAAAGACCGTCTTCAATCAACACATATTTATTTAATGCCTACCATGTCTAAAACCTAAGAAGTCAGAGAAGGACAAATAGGAGCTATTTTTAATGATAGTATTTGTTGACTGTATGAAGAAAGACATATTGCTGGCATATTTAAAATAAAAAACTTAAGATGCTCTATGGGAGGTAAAATTAATGTTGAAGAAAAACAGTATATCTTTGTTCTGTCCCTATTGGTTGGACTGTTTACTCTGTTTCAAACCACAACGTGTTTCAAAATATCTCAACAATATTATTTCATTTAAGGAGTTTCAACAAAAAGCACAAATCTTGTGGTTTTATCCAACATGGCCCTGCACCCTCACATCTATCCACTTGCATGCCTGCGATAGGTAAGGTATCTCTACTAAGCCATTACCGCCCTGATTGTGAGCTGACTGGAGGTAGAAGAAGTCTGCATTTTTCGTGTTTGCCCTGTGACCAATGCAACAGTGTCTGGTAAATAATAATAAGCATTCAGAAAATGTTTATTCAGTGAATAAGGAATGAGGAATACATAAAAAGAACGAAATAGTGTTGCCCTGTATTCAAGAAGTATTGAGCAAGAATAGTATAGTCTGAAATTGTCTTAGTTTCATGGAAGATATGGAACTTTTCACTGGCTGTCAAGAATTTGAAGATCTGAAGATTTGAAGATTTAAAGAATTTAAGATTTAAATCATGGGTGGGAAGGAAATAGGGTAGTTCCGGTGGAGTTAAGAGCATAAACACAGAGATTGCTTTAGATGCAGAAAAATTAGTGAAAAGATGTAATTTTGCAGGGCTGGAACTCAGGGCCTCATGCATGCCAGGTAAGTGCTCTACCCTGGAGCTACAACCCAGCCTTAATTCTATTTTTTTTTTGTGGTACTGATTGAACCCAGGGGCATTCTACCTCTGAGCTACAGCCCCAGCCCTATTTTATTTTTAGTTTTGAAACAGTGTTTTGCTAGGTTGATGAGAGTCTCATTACTTGCTGAGACTGTCCTCAAACCTGTGATCCTCCTGTCTCAGTCTCCCAAGTACTGTGATTACAGGAGCACACCATCATGCCCGGCCCAGCCCTAATTCTTGATGAGGCCAAGGGTTGTGCTATGAGTTAGAGATTTTCTTTGGTTTAGATTAATGAATATTATAGAGAAGAGTTTCTCAAACTTTAATTTGCAAACTTTGGGGTCTTGTTAAAATGAAGACTCTAGTAGGTCTGGATTGAGGTGTGAAAATATCTGTTGTTTTGTGTGTGTGTGTGCGTGTGTGTGTGTGTGTGGTGCTGGGGATTGAGTCTAGTGGCATTCTACCTCTGAGCTACCCTCCCTTCCCCCCCAGCCCTATTTTATCTTTTACTTTGGAACAGGGTCTCGACAGCTTACTGAGAGTCTCACTAAATTGCTGAGGCTGATCTTGAACCTGTGAGTCTCACTAAATTGACTGAAGCTGGTCTCAGCCTCCCACTTACTAAAATTACAGGCATGTACTACCACACCCTGCTGAGAATATGTATTTTTAACAAGTTCCTAGGTGATGTCAGTACTGATGCCATCCTCTGAGTTGTAGAACCGCAGCAGATCCTGAAAGCTGGACAGTGGTTTGGGCTCGATGCAGCAGGCATTTGGGAACGGCTGGGTGTTGTGTAGTGGTTATGGCATGATGAGAACTGTACCGAGAAGCTGGGCGTGGTGGCGCATGCTTGTAATCCCAGTATTTGGGAAGCGGAGACCGGAGGATCCGGGTTCGCGGCCAGCCTCAGCTCGCTCGCGCGCTCTCTCTCTCTCCCTGTCTCTCTCTCTCTCTCTCTCTCTCTCTACCTAGTGAGGCCCTCCGCAACTTCGTGAGACCTGGTTTCAAAATAAAGTATAAAAAAATAGGGTCAGGGGTGTAGCGCGGAGGTAGAACGCCCCTGGGTTCAATCCCTGGTACTGCAAAAAAACACAAAAAAAAACAAAAAAAAAAAACTGCACCGAGAGCATTATTAGTGTGGCAACCTCAGAAAGGATGCCTAAGAAGAGACAGTGTGAATACAGCAAAACCAGCTGGGAGGCGGTCTATGGTTTATCTGCATATTTGACAGATTTGGTGCTCAGTTACCTCTTTTTATTTATTTATTTTGTTATTTGGCTGGGGAATTGAACCCAGGAGTGCTCTACCACTGAGCTACCTTCCCAACTTTTTTTTTTTTTAACTTTTTGAGGCAGTGTCTCACTAAATTGCCCGGATTGGCCTGAAATTTGTGCTCCTCCTACTTTAGCCTCCCGCATAGCTAGGATTACAAGTGTGAGCTACCGCACCTAGTTCAATTACCTGTTGATTGATTAGTTTGTGCAGATATGGCCAAATCAAAAGCGGTTTCTTAGGGGAATAATTGTGGGCCCAGTGACTTTTTGAAAACAAGTCAAGTTTAGGTAAAATGCATGGGGAGGCCATGAATGCTCTATCCCTCCTCTCCATCTGGAAAACTGCATTCATTCTTAAAAAGATTAAATGTTAGCTCTTCTGTTCTTATACTATGCAATTGTAATTATGCCGTCATATATTTCTCTCAAACTCTGAGCTTATTATATCATAATGATAATAATAATAATTAGAAATAGTAGAACAACTAGTGTTTTGAGTGCTTATTAGTAGTGTCAGGCAAATTGCTAAGAATTTTCATAATTAAGTCCTTATAACAATGCTGTGAGAAATACTACTATCATCCCCACTGACACACATGAATAAAAATGGAAGAGTACAGCTGGGTGTGGTGGCGCACGCTTGTAATCCCAGTACTTTGGGAGGCGGAAACCGGAGGATCCGGGTTTGTGGCCAGCCTCAGCTCTCTCTCTCTCTCTCCCTGTCTCTCTCTCTCTTTACTTAGTGAGGCCCTCCGCAACTTCGTGAGACCTGGTTTCAAAATAAAGTATAAAAAATAGGGCCGGGGGTGTAGCACGGAGGTAGAACACCCCTGGGTTCAATCCCCGGTACCGCAAAAAAAAAAAAAAATAGAAGAGTACTTGTGTGCCCTAATTTTGTGTTGGGTACATACCAGTAAATATATTTATTCAGGGAATGATTAGAATGTGTTTTACAAAATCACTAATTATTTACTGTAGATTCTATTTTTGTGTGACTTTTTTAATCTTTGTTTCTTTTCTCCAATACTTATAATAATGTCTAACAATAAGGGTTTCCTATGTCTCGGGTATACTTCAAGCTATTTACATGTATTATCTCATTTAATGCTAATAATCTTATAATTTGGGTGCTATTGTTGTATCTATTTTATATATGAAGGAAAATGAGGAACAAAGAGATTAAATCATTTGTCTAAGTTTTCTATATTTCCATAGCTATAAAGCAGGAAAGTTGGTTTGGAACCCATTACACTGTATTGCTGATCTTAGCCTAACTTGTCTTTTTTTTTTTTTTTTTTTTTGCAGTA
>PVJS01036748.1:0-10944 GCA_004027185.1 Glis glis | reverse complement strand
TTCTGGACATGTTAGAGCAGAGCTAGTCACCTTGTGGCACCTGGGAAGCAGCGAGAAGGGACTGTGGTCAAGATATAGTCCCTAAGGGCACACCCCCAAGGAGTTACTCCCCTTAACTAGATCCCTACCTCTCAAGAGTCCATTCAGGCTGGGCGTGGTGGCCCACGCTTGTAATCCCAGTACTTGGGAAGCGGAGACTGCAGGATCCAGGTTCACGGCCGGTCTCAGCTACTTAGTGAGGCCCTCCACAACCTAGGGAGACCTGGTTTCAAAATAAAGTATACAAAATAGGGCCGGGGGTGTAGCTCAGAGGTAGAACGTCCCTGGGTTTAATCCCTGGTACCGCCAAAAAAAAAAAAAAAAGAAAAAAAATAGGACTGGGGGTGTAGCTCGGAGGTAAATGCTCCTGGGTTCCAATCCCCAATACCTTAGCTACTTAGTGAGGCCTTTCGCAATTTAGGGAGACCCTGTTTGAAAATAGAGAATAAAAAATATGGCTGGGGGTGTAGCTTGGAGGTAGAATGCCCCTGGGTTCAATCCCCAGTACCGCAAAACAAACAAACAAAAAAATAGGATGGTCTGGGTAAAGAAGTTTGTATCTGAACAGAGGCCTGAAGGAGGTTAGGAAATGATGAACCATGCAGTATCAGGGGGGGGGGGGGACACAATGTTCCAAACAGGAAAAAGCTATTATAAAGGCCCCAGGGTTTGAAAGTGGTGGTGCACACCTGTAATCCCAGTATTTGAGAAACTGCTACAGGAAGATCGCAGGTTTGATGGCCGGCCTTAACAATTTAATGAGATACTTAGCAACTTAGGAAGACCCTGTTTCAAAATAAAAATTAGAAGTGGGGATGTAGTTCAGAGGTAGAAACCCGGGTTCAATCTCTAATACCAAAAAACCCTAGGTTCCCTCATTCCCCTTTATAAGAATCTGGGGGTGGTGTGGCTGGGTGGTTCTGGATCAGGGTCTTGCATGAGGTTGCAAACAAGCTGTGTACTTCTGCTGGGGCTGAGCAGTCTCTCAAGAATTGACTAGAGCAGAAGGATCTACTTCAAACCCACTCATGTGACTTCAGTTCCTAGGCAGTCTGCCTCTCCACAGAAAAAGAATGAAGTCGTCATGCTTCTTATGACTTGTTCTCCAGCCTCAGCAATTTAGTGAGGCCCTCTGCAACTTAGTGAGACCCTGTTTCAAAATAAGAAGTAAAATAGGGCTTGGGGGTGTAGCTCAGAGGTAGAATGCCTCTGGGCCTCCAGCACCAAAAAAAAGAAGAAGAAGATGAAAAAGTCACACGGGGTGTGGTGGCTCATCCTTGTAATCCCAGTACTTAGGAAACTGAGACAGTAGGATTGCAGGTTCGTGGCCAGCCTCAGCTACTTAGTGAGGCCCTGTTTCAAAGAATAAAAAATAGGGCTGGGGGTGTAGCTCGGAGGTAGAATGCCCCTGGGTTCAATGCTCAGTACCACAAAAAAAAAAAAGTCACTAAGTCTAGCCCACAGTCAACAGGGAGGGTGATTATAAGTGGGTGTGAATACCTGGAGGGTGGGATCCTGGGGTCATCTTGGAGGCTGGCTACAATATTAAGTTTAGTGAAGGGGCGTGGTGGCGCACACCCATATTCCCAGGACTTGGGAGGCTGAGATAGGAGGATCACAAGTTCAAGGCCAGCCTCAGCAACTTAGGGAGAACCTGTTTCAAAATAAAAAGGACTGGGAGTATAGCTTGGAGGTAGGACGCCCGTGGGTTCAATTCCCAGGTCCCCTCCCCTAAAAAGTCAGTGAATTCAGAAAAAACTTAATATGCTAATGGATAGGAAACAAAAAGCTCCATGTTCTTTTTTTTTGTACTGGGGATTGTGGTTTTATGATTTAAGAAAATGAACTCATGGAAACCAGTCCCTTCTTTTTTTTGTTTTTGGTGGTACTAGGGATTCAACCCAAGGATATTCTACCTCTGAGCTACACCACCAACCCTATTTCCTTTATTTTTTTATTTTGAAACAGGGTCTCACTGAATTGCGGAGGGCCTCACTAAGTTGCCGAGGCTGGCCATGAACCTGCAATCCTCCTGTCTCAGCCTTCCAAGTACTGGGATTACAAGTATGCACCCCCACATCCAGCTGAAAATGCATTTTATTTATTTTTGTGGTACTGGGGATTGAGCCCAGGGGCATTCTACCTCTGAGGTACACCCCCAGCCCTATTTTATTTTATTTTTGTGGTACTGGGGATGGAACTCAGGGGCATTCAACCTCTGAGCTACACCCCTAGCCCTATTTTATTCTTTATTTTGAAACAGGGTCTCACTAAGTTGTGGAAGACCTCAGAAGTTGCTGGAGCTGGCCACGAACCTGCGATCCTCCTGCCTCAGCCTCCCAAGTACTGGGATTACAAGCATGTGCCACCACACCTGGCTTTATTTTTATTTTGAAACAGGGTAACACTAGGTTGATGAGTCTCACCACTTGCTGAGGCTGTCTTCCAACCTGTGATCCTCTTATCTCAGCCTTCCAAGTACTGTGATTACAAGCACGTGCCACCACGCCTGGCTCAAAAAAGCATTTTTAAAAATTTTTTATTTATTTTTTTGTGGTACTGGGGATTGAACCCAGGGGCACTTTACCTCTGAGCTACAACCCCAGCCCTATTTTAAACAGTGTCTCAGTTGCTGAGGCTGGCCATGAACCTGCGATCCTCATGGCTCAGCCTCCCAAGTACTGGGATTATGAGCATCCGCCACCATGCTCAGTTTCGAAAATGCATTTTAAATTGTAAACCCTAGCCAGGCATTGTGGCTCACACTTGTAATCCCAGTACTTGGGAGGCTGAGTCAGGAGGATTGCAGGTTCGATGAAAGCCTCAGGAAGTAGTGAGATTCTCATCAACCTAGTGAGACCCTGTTTCAACATAAAAATTTACAAAAGGGTTGGGGGTATAGCTCAGTGGTAGAAGACACCTGGGTTCAATCCCCATAACAAACACACACACACCAGTAGTGACACATGCCTGTAATCCCAGTACCTGGGAGGCTGAGATAGGCAGATTGCAGGTTTGAGGAAGCCTCAGCAATATACTGAGACTCTCAGCAACCTAGCAGGGGGGCCTGGGGGTATAGCTCAAAGGTAGATTGCCCATGGGTTCAATACCCAGTACCACACATACAAAATTGTAAACCCTAGCTGGACATGGTGGCACACACTTGTAATACCAGTACTTGGGAGGCTGAGACAGGAGGATCACAGGTTCACAGCCAGCCTCAGCAATTTGTGAGGCCCTCTGCAACATAGTGAGACCCTGTTTCAAAATAAAGAATAAAAAATCGGGCTAGGGGTGTAGCTTAGAGGTAGAATGCCCCTGGGTTCAATACCTAGTACCACCAAAAAAAAAAAAAATGTAAACCCTATCCAAAGTCAGGTTATTTGATGATTTTGTAGGGTGAGATTATGGATAACTGAATAATGGAGTTTTAGTGCTATAACATGCCTTAGGCAAGCTTCATTTTAGGTAGCCATTCAATTTCAGAACACTATCTTTCCCAAGGGTCCATCCTGGTATGTTATATAAACCTGGCAGCCAAATGTTCTTAATTTTTCTTTAAACTGCTTCCCTCTAATTTTTCTGTCAGAAGACAATGAAAAAGCAATTTTATCAAAACTAAAATCTCACTGGCGTGGTGGTGCACGCTTGTAATCCCAGTACTTGGGAGGCGGAGACCGGAGGATCCGGGTTCGAGGCCAGCCTCAGCTACTTAGTGAGGCCCTCTGCAACTTCGTGAGACCCGGTTTCAAAATAAAGGATAAAAAATAGGGCTGGGGGTGTAGCTCGGAGGTAGAACGCACCTGGGTTCAATCCCTGGTACCACAAAAAAAAAAAATTAAAGTATCGCCTAAGTTAAAATATAAGTTTAGCAACTCTCAATTTCTTCCTCTTAGGATGTATTTCCAATTAGTTTTTATTTCAAGGAAATCTAAATGATTATGGTTGACCATAAATTACTAGTCTTGAGTGGTCAGATTAATGATTTTTTCATGTAAACTATGTTTCATAAAGCTTTGTTGGGATTCTGAATTAATGACCATATATGCTTGCTTTGTGATCCCAGTTTGTGAGTGTAAAGTGTGTGAAAAGTATTTCATAAACTGAATAAAGGAACTTTACAGTGCTGTTTATTGGCCATTTTGTCTATGGAAATTGAATGTACTGTCTGGTGTTACTACATCGGCCTCAGAAAGAGAGAGGTTAAACTCTCTTTTTTTTAAGCTGGGCATGGTGGCACACACCTGTAATCCCAGTACTTAGGAGGCTGAGACAGAAAGATTGCAGGTTCTAGGACAGCCTGAGCAAGTAGTGAGACTCTCATCAACCTAGCGAGACCCTGTTTCAAAATAAAACTAAAATAGGGCTGGTGGTGTAATACAGAGGTAGAATGCCCCTGGGTTCAATCCCCAGTACCACACACAAAAAATTCTTTTTTTTATGATTGTTGCATTCCTGTTTATAGCTTATTATTTTAATTGACAGTCTTAAGAACATTAATATCAGAAATTGAGATATAAAGGATACATCATTCTAGCAAATTCTTTTTATAATTTTGATAAGTTGTGGGGTGTTTTTTTCTTTCTTTCTTGACTTTCCATACTTAAGACAAAAAAAGACAAAAGTCTTTTTTTTTTTCCTGCGGTACTGGGGATTGAACCCAGGTGCATTCTACCTCCGGGCTATACCCCCAGCCCTATTTTTTATTCTTTATTTTGAAACTGGGTCTTGCTAAGTTGCCGAGGGCCTCACTAAGTAGCTGAGGCTGACCGCGAACCCGGATCCTCCGGTCTCAGCCTCCCAAGTACTGGGATTACAAGCGTGCGCCACCACGCCCAGCAAGACAAAAATCTTTTTTTTTTTTTTTTTTTTTTTTTTGATGGTACTGGGGATTGAACCCAGGGCATTGTACCTATGAGCTACACCCCAAGCCCTATTTTATTTTCATTTTGAAACAGTCTCGTTAAGTTGCGGAGGGCCTCGCTAAATTGGTGAGGCTGTGGAGGGCCTCGCTAAATTGCCGAGACTGGCATTGAACCTGTGATCCTCCTGTCTTAGCCTCCCAACTACTGGGATTACAAGCATGTGCCACCATGCCTGGCTTGACAAAAATCTTTTTATTACTCATTTTCATGAGCATAAAATAGCAAAACAAAATTTAACAGCTTTTGACTTGATGAATGAGGACAGAATCTTTTTTTTTTTTTCGGGTACCGGGGATTGAACCCAGGGGCGTTCTACCTCCGCGCTACACCCCCGGCCCTATTTTTTATACTTTATTTTGAAACCGGGTCTCACAAAGTTGTGGAGGGCCTCACTAAGTAGAGAGACGGAGAGAGAGAGAGAGAGAGAGAGAGAGAGAGAGAGAGAGAGCTGAGGCTGGCCGCGAACCCAGATCCTCCGGTCTCCATCTCCCACAGTACTGGGATTACAAGCCTGCGCCACCACGCCTGGCAGAATCTTATTTTAAATAAGACCTTCTCCAATGGGCTATGACTGCTGCTTCTGCAGCCTTTTACTTACTTGCCTGCAAGCTCTTTTTCCCAAAATAAATATTGTATCTGTTTATATACCGTCCACAATTTGGCAGGTTTACAGGACTCCTTGATGTTAGCTTTGAGAAATCCCAACTCATGCTCAACGAGTTTCCTTCTCCTTTTTCCATAGACTAGTCATTCCAAATGAAAGATATCTGTGGTAAAGCTTTGGAATGTGATTTTCCCCAGTAGAAATTGAGACAATCATATACCTGGCTTGTCACATCTAGATTTTAACTATTTCCATTCCACAAAAATATAAAATATATTTTCTAGCCCTTAGTTATTAACAGTTTAGTGTACTGAAATAAATGATCCGGTTTTTTAAGTTTTTTTTTTTTTAGTGCTGGGAATTGAACCCATGGCCTTGCAAGCTAGGCAAGTACTTCGTCGCTGAGCAACATCCCCAATCCTCAGCCTTTTTTTTTTTTTCAGTTTTTATTTTGAAAGAGGGTCTTGTTAAATTGTCCAACATGGCCTTGAACTTGTGATCTTCCTGCCTTAGCTTCCCCAGTAACTGGGAATACAGGCATGATCCAACATGCCTGGCCCCCAATATTTTTTTTCCTTTTGTGGTAGTGGGAATTGAATCTAGGGACATTCTACCTTCAAGCTGTACACAGAGCCCTATTTAATTTTTTATTTTGAAAGAGGATCTCATTAAGTTGCTGAGGGTCTTGCTAAGTTGATGAGGCTGGCCTTGAACATGTGATCCTCCTGTCTCAGCCTCACAAGTACTGGGATTACAGGTGTGTGCCATCATGCCTGGTATCCAATATTTTTTTAATGATAATTCAGATTGCAAGAATAAAGACTGTTAAAATGTTACCAACCGAATATGTAATTTTTTTTTTTTGGCCAGGTACTGGAGATTGAACCCAGGTGCATTCTACCTCTGAGCTACATCCCTAGCCCTATTTTTTGTTCTTTATTTTGAAACAGGGTCTCACTAAGTTGTGGATGGCCTCACTAAGTAGCTGAGGCTGGCCTCGAACACGGATCCTCTGGTCTTATCTGGTCTCAGCCTCCCAAGTACTGGGATTACAAGTGTGGACTACCACGCCCTGCTAGGATACTATTTTCATTAAGATGACTTTGTTCCATTGTCTTGCTTCCAATGTTGCTGTGGAGAATCTGAAGTCATTATTTCCTGATGCATTCATTGTGACCAGTTTTTTTCCTTTCATCAAATTTATAAAGTCGTCTTTATCTCTGTGTTTTGATATTCATCTATGATGTAACCTTGTGTGGGTCCACATTCATTTGTTGTGCAGGTATTTGGCAATCCTTTCCAATATGGCAACTTATAGCCTTCATAAGGAAATTTTCTTTATTTTTTTTGCAGTACCGGGGATTGAACCCAGGGGCATTTTACCTCTGAGCTACACTTCCGGCCCTATTTTTTATACATTATTTTGAAACAGGGTCTCACGAAGTTGCCGAGGGCCTCACTAAGTAGCTGAGGCTGGCCTCGAACCTGAATCCTCTGGTCTCCGCCTCCCAAGTACTGGGATTACATGCAAGCACCACCATGCCTGGCTCAGGAAATTTTCTTGTATTTAATTGCTGACTTCCTTTCTTTTGTCTTCTTTGTCCTATTTCTGGCGCACCTACTCTTTGGATGTTGGACCACCAGGAATGAGCCTGTCAATTATTTTGTTTCCTTTTTCTTTTTAGTCTGCCTTTCAAAAGATTTCCTCTGACTGGGCGTGGTGGCACACGTTTATAATCCCAGTTCTTGGGAGGCTGAGACAGAAGGACTGCAGGTTAGAGGACAGCCTCAGCAAGTAGTGAGACTATCATCAACCTAGTGAGACCCTGTTTCAAAATAAAAAAAAATAAAATAGGGCTGGGGGTGTAGCTCAGAGGTAGAATGCCCCTGGGTTCAATCTCCAGCACCACACACAAAGAAAAGATTTCCTCTGCTTTATCTTCAAAACCTTTTTTTTCCGTGTGTGTGTGTGTGTGTGTGTGTGTGTGTGTTAGTTACTTGTGATTGAACCCAGGGGCATTCTACCTCCAAGCTACACCCCTAGCCCTATTTTTTTTTTTAAGTAGAGAGAGAGAGAGAGAGAGAGAGCGCTGAGGCTGGCCGCGAACCCGGATCCTCTGGTCTCCGCCTCCCAAAGTACTGGGATTATAAGCGTGCGCCACCACGCCCGGCCCTAGCCCTATTTTTTATTCTTCATTTTGAAACAGGGTGTCACTAAATTGCGGAGGACCTCACTAAGTAGCTGAGGCTGGCTGCGAACCTGCGATCCTCCTGTCTCAGCCTCCCAAGTACTGGGATTACAAGTGTGTGCCACTATGCCCCGCTCAAAACCTTTTATAGGAGCTGGGCTGAGATAGGAGGATCACTGGTTCAAAGTCAGCCTCAGCATCTTAGGCCCTCCACAATTTACTGAGACCCTGTTTCAAACTGAAAAATAAAATAGGACTGGGGGGTGTAGCTTAGCTTGGAGGTACAATGCTCCGGGTTCAATCCCCAACACCAAAAAAAAACCTTTTATAGAGTCTTTTTTTTTTTTTGCGGTACCGGGGATTGAACCCAGGCGTGTTCTACCTCCACACTACACCCCCGGCCCTATTTTATACTTTATTTTGAAACCAGGTCTCACAAAGTTGCGGAGGGCCTCACTAAGTAGAGAGAGAGAGAGAGAGAGCTGAGGCTGGCCGCGAACTCGGATCCTCTGGTCTCCGCCTCCCAAAGTACTGGGATTACAAGTGTACGCCACCACACCCGGCTTATAGAGTCTTAATTTCTACTATCATATATTTAATTTCATAGCACTCTTTTTTTGTTCAACAAAATTTTTTTTTGTACTGGGGATTGAACCCGGGGGCATTTTACTACTGAGTTATGCCCCCAACCTTTTTTATTTTGAAATAGGATCTCACTAAGTTACCATGCATTGGCTTTTAACCTTCCGTCCTCCTGTTTCAGCCTCCCAAATACTGGGATTATAAGAGTGTTACACCACACCCACCTGGATGTAGTATTTTAATCTTCAGATATAAATGATACGAGTTTTTTTTTTCTGGTACTTGGGTTGGAACCCAGGGGCATTTTACCTCTAAGCTACACCCTCAGCCCTATTTTATATTTTAGTTTGAAACAGGGTCTTGATAAGTTACTGAGGCTGGTCAAGAACCTGTGATCCTCCTCTGTCAGCCTCCCAAGTACTGGGATTACGGGTGTATGCCACCACACCCGACTATATTAATACATTTTTATGAATTTTCAGAAGAGATCTCTGGCCGGGTGTGGTGGCGCTCGCTTGTAATACCAGTACTTTGGGAGGCGGAGACCCGAGGATCCGGGTTCGCGGCCAACCTCAGTGCG
The DNA here is from genome assembly GCA_004027185.1 of Glis glis. Taxonomy (NCBI): domain Eukaryota; kingdom Metazoa; phylum Chordata; class Mammalia; order Rodentia; family Gliridae; genus Glis; species Glis glis. Next base: position 2,025 of record PVJS01036748.1, on the reverse strand, counting down.
CATGTACGCGCGCTCGATCGATCAATCGATCGCTCTCCCCTCTCTCTCTCTCTACCTAGTGAGGCCCTCCGCAACTTCGTGGGACCCGGTTTCAAAAATAAAGCATAAAAAAATAGGGCCGGGGGTGTAGCGCGGAGGTAGAACCCCCCTGCGTTCAATCCCCAGTACTGCAAAAAAAAAAAAAAGAAGAGATCTCATGGTTTTTTTTTTTTTTTTTTTTTGAGGTAACGGGGATTGAACCCAGGGGCGTTTTACCTGTGAGCTACATCCCCGGCGCTATTTTTTATACTTTATTTTGAAACCGGGTCTCACAAAGATGCGGAGGGCCTCACTAAGTAGCTGAGACTGGCCGCGAACCCGGATCCTCTCCGGTCTCCGCCTCCCAAGTACTGGGATTACAAGCGTGCACCACCACACCCGGCTTCTCATGTATTCTTGATGGATGTGCGAGTTTGGTTAACATGTCCACTTACTGAATATATGTTTATGTGTATGTATACACACACATCAAGTTTTAGACACATTCTCTAGTTTCCTATTTTATGATTTCTTTTTTTTTTTTTGCGGTACTGGGGATTGAACGCAGGGGCGTTCTACCTCCGCACTACACCCCTGGCCCTATTTTTTATACTTTATTTTGAGACCGGGTCTCATGAAGTTGCGGAGGGCCTCACTAAGGAGAGAGAGAGAGAGAGAGAGAACAGGGAGAACGCTCGCGCGCATGCGCGAGCTAAGGCTGGTCGCAAACCCGGATCCCCCGGTCTCCGCCTCCCAAAGTACTGGGATTACAAGCGTGCGCCACCACGCCCGGCCCCATTTTATGATTTCTCTTTTCAACTGTATGAAGTAGATTGCTAAATTACATTAAAGCACTATAGAAGAAGCTATTTTTAATTTACATGCAATCCAATTATAATTCAGAGGCAAATGAGATTGAATGACTGTCTTTAGTGATTATCTGGCATTCGAGCAGCTGACTGTGCATTTATGAACAGTGAGGAATATGTGGCTAAAGGACGATGATTTAAAACCAAGTATCTTCTTTTTTTTTTTTCTGGTACTCAAGATTGAACCCAGGGTCAGTTTATCTTCAGGCTATACTCCCAGCCCTATTTTATTTTTTATTTTGAAACAGGGTCTCATTAATTTGCTGAGACTGGCCTCAAACCTATGTTCCTTCTATCTCAGTCTCCCAAGTACTGGGATTACAGGGATGCGCCACCACACCTAGCCAGAACCAAGTATTTTCTAAAGGAGTCTATTAAATAGTCTACAGAAATTATTACAGCTGAACAGCAGGACACAGACTTCTTCAGTGGAATATCTTGTTTTCCTAGGTGTCTGTAACTATCCCAGCATTACTGCTAGTCTGATGATTCATTGGTTTGTGGGTAGGAACAACTATTCATTGTCTGGGAGAAAAAATGGCATCTTTCCCTTGGAAAAAAATTACTGTGTAAAGCATTGGTGAAAATGTATGTGTAAGCAATCAGTGTTTCTCTGGTGCTCTCTGTTTCATATATTTTATGTACATTGATTTGACTAATTGTTACTATCAGTTGTGAAGGAGGTATTGTTTAGCCCTGATTTAAATGTAAGGAATCCAAGTACTACAAGCAAATGTTTTATAGTTTGTCTCAGACACACTTGATAGAGCTAGAATTTAAATCCAGATTTTGTCTGATTCCAAAGCTTATTTTGTTTTCACTCTTCCCATGCTATCTTGGGGTTAAATATAATAGTAATACTTTATTTATTTATTTAATTTTTTTGCAGTACCGGGGATTGAACGCAGGGGCATTCTACCTCCGCGCCACGCCCCCGGCCCTTTTTTTTTTTTTTTTTTTTTTTTGGCGGTACCGGGGATTGAAAGCAAGGATGTTCTACCTCCAAGCTACGCCCCCAGCCCTATTTTTTATACTTTATTTTGAAACCGGGTCTCACGAAGTTGTGGACGGCCTCTTAACTAAGGAGAGAAGAGAGAGCGAGAGACAGGGAGAGAGAGACAGAGCTGAGGCTGGCCAT
>PVJS01036747.1:0-20287 GCA_004027185.1 Glis glis | reverse complement strand
AGAAGTAGGAACTCTACTACACTGTTAGTGGGATTGCAAATTAGTGCAACCACTTTGGAAAACAGTGTGGAGGATCCTCAGAAGAATGGGAATAAACCTACCGTATGACCCAGCAATACCACTTCTAGGCATCTACCCAAAAGAACTGAAACCAAACTACCAGACTAATGCATGTGTGTCTATGTTTATAGCTGCACAATTCACAATTGCCAAACTTTGGAACCAGCCAAGATGTCCATCAACAGATGAATGGATCACAAAACTATGGGATATGTACACAATGGAATTTTACGCAGCCATAAAGAAGAACAAAATTACATCATTTACAGGGAAATGGAGGGAACTGGAGAACATTATGCTAAATGAGATTAGTCAGTCACAAAGAGTGAAAAGTCTGATGTTCTCCCTAATATGTGGAAGCTAGGGAGAATGGGACCTTAGAAGGGACTCCAGACAAAGAAGGAGAAAAATTTAGAGGAGCTAAAAAGGGACCTAACTAAGGGAGATGGGAGGGGGTAAGAGGGAAATACACTAATGCACATGATGTATATACACAAATTTATCAGAGTCAATCACTATACTGAGCATGGAAAGGAGGGAAGGGGGAGGGAATGGGGTGGGATTTGAGGGAGGGCTAAATGAGCAATGTGTGCATGCATGCTTCTGATACCCTGACACTTATCAAAATGTATAACTACAATGCACCAATAAATGAAATTTTTTAAAAAGAAAAAAAAACAGATGAGAACAAAGCTGCATTCGCCATTTCAGGGAACAATCTAAATGACATTATTATCTGATAATAAGTATGTATTCATGTCCATATATGTGTTTTAAGACTCTGTACCCTATTTTACTTTGGTTAAATTAATCTAGATCATAATTTTATGCTGTATCTTCAACACCTATAACACAGCCAGACACTTGTTGAAAAAATAAATGAGTAAATTTTTACTAATTTGCCCTTTTAGAAATGAAAGTTACAAAGCTTAAGGACTTCAAAGGAAGCTTTGAAGATATAAAAGGAGGTTTAATTTCAGATTCCCCCATTAGCCTTCAACTGGAACAAATAATTACAATTTTTTTCTGATCAAAATAAATAACAAGAAGCAGGGTGTGGTGGCACATGCCTATAATCCCAGTACTTGGAAGGCTGCGACAGGAGGATCACAGGTTTGAGGACAGCCTCAGCAACTTAGCAAGACTCTCAACAACCTAGTAAGACCCTGTTTCAAAACAAAAAATAAAAAAGGGCTGGGGTTGCAGCATGGGGGTAGAATGCCCCTGGGTTCAATCCCTAGTACCCCAAAACAAATTAAATTAATAAAAGAATGAATAATAAGAGGTCACAGTTCTAATTAAGATGGAGTGAGTCTATCTCCTCCCCTGTTGCTCCCACTAAATGCAATTGAACAGGAAAGAATGCACAGGGCAGCTTTCTAAAGAGTCTGGAAAGCAAAGCAAACAGTGTCAGGAGGGTCATGGAAGGAACAGAGACCGCAAAGGATCTCCGAAGCGGTGACAGGTGTCACATTGACCTTCCAGTTTCTCCCAGCGTAAAGTTTGAAAGTGTGTACCCAGTGCATACAAAAACACTCTAAGAGAAGCCCCTCTGCAGGGAACCCCGCCGTCTGACCAGGGTCCCAAGAGTAGGAGAGGGTAACCCATTGCTTTTTTATCTCCATTCTTTAACCACTTGGTGCCCAAAGCACGTGCAGTTGTAGGAAATGAGCAACAGAGTGGGAAAAAGAAGCCCCAACTTTCTAGTCAGAGGTCCAAGTGGGAAAGGATCCCTAATAGCAGTAATCACCGAGAGTAGGAGCCCACGAAAGCCATAATTTAGAGTAGTATACAAACTCCTGGGCTCACCCCCACCCAAGCTGTGATACATGATCTGACTCTAAATATCATACCAAAGGCTTTGAGGACTGAGTCGCAAGGAAGTCCATTTCCAGATACGAGACTCAGCGGTGAACACACAAGACAGATACACACAGCATTACAAAGCCTCAGAACCATACTGTAAAAGGTGGAAAGGAACTTGCAGCTTCAACCTAAGCAGGTAGATGGACTTAAAAGAAAGAAAGAAAGGAAAGAAAAAAAATCAACATTTTCCATCAGATTTAAACAAGACCCAAAGTCCTATAATATAATGCAGTGTTCCAAAGATACTCTGTAAAATAATACAAAGAGCCACATAATCCAAAAAGCCAGAAAATTCTCAACATCTCAAAAGGGAAAAGAAAGCAAATACCAATCCCAAAATGACACAGATGTTGCGTCCTTTATCAACAATTTTAAGGCAGCCCATACCAACTGAACTAAGTAAACACTTCACAAAAGAAGAAACACAAATGGTCAATAAATATATGAAAAAGTGTTCAACATCATTAGTAATCAGGGAGATGTAAATCAAAACTCTGCAGAGATTTCATCTAACTCCAGTTAGAATGGCAATCATCAAGAAGTCAAACAACAATAAATGCTGACAAGGATGTGGGGAAATAGGAACTTTTATACACTATGGGTGGGATTGCAAATTAGTGCAGCTGCTATGGAGATCAGTGTGGAGATTTCTCAGAAAACTGGGAATGGATCCCCATATGACTCAGCTATACCACTCCTGGGTATCTTCCCAAAGAGATTGAAATCAGAATATTATTGTAATACATGCATATCCATGTATCACAATTCACAATTGACAAATGATGGAACCAATCTAGGTGTCCATCAGCAGATGAATGAGTTGCAAAATTATGGGCTATACACACAATGAGATTCTACTCAGCAATAAAGAACAAGATTATGTCATTTGCAGGACAAAGGATGGACCTGGAGAACATTATGTTAAGTAAGAGTAGCTGGTCAGAAAGTGAAAGGTCATATGTTCTCTCTCATAAGCAGAAGCTAGGGAGTAATCAGGATACAAGAGGGACTTCAGATAAAAGAGGAGAAACCCCGTGAAGCAAGGGAGGTGGTCTAGGGAAAAGTGGTTGGGGGAGGGGGGATTAATAAAGGAAACACATCCATTGATGTTATGTACGTATGTGAGAATACCAATGAAACCTCAATATCATATATGGGAAAGGGGAGGAGGTGGGGAGGAAGCTGGGGGGGGAAGCTCACCAAGTGCTGTGTGCATGAATGTCACTATCACTCTGAACTACATTATGACGTGAGACTACAAAGCACCAACAAAATCATATAAAAAATAAAGCCGCCCTTACAAGCGTGGTCTAAGAAGTAGGACAACCACTCCTGAAGCAAATGGAAAGATAGGTAGAAAGTCTCAGCAGAGAAAAAGAAGATATAAAAAGAACCAAACAATATAATTACTGAAATAAAATACTCACTAAATGGATTTAATAACAGAATAGAGAGAAAGGACACAGGAGCAATTCAATGAATTAAAAATAGATTAATAGAAAGTATCTGTTCTGAACAGAGACAAATATTATTTTTTAGTGAGCAAAGTATTAAGGATCTGTGAGATAATACCAAAAGACCTAATTTTTATGTCATTGGAGTCCCATAAAGAGAGGAGATAGAGTATGGTGCAGAGAAAAATATTTGAGGAAATAATACCTTAAATTTTTCCAAATTTGGTAAAATATATAAATGTATACACAGATATAAGCTCATTCAAATCCAAAGACAGCATACTCAAAGAAACCTATGTGCAGATCAAACATATTCAAATTTATGAAAACCAAAAACAAAGAAAGAAATAGTCCAAGCAGTCAGGGGGGAAAATGATACATTTAATATTGGAAAACAGCAATTTGAGTGACTATGGACTTCTCACCAGAATCCATGGAAGTCAGATAGCAATGGGACACTTAAAAAGTGCTGAAAGAAAAGAATTGGTCAGCCCAGTATGCTACATCCATCCAAATATCTTTCAGGAATGAGGGCAATATACAAAGATACTATCAGATGAAGAGCCAAGAGAATTTGCAGCAAGTAGATCTATCTAAAAGAATTGCAGCTAGGCATGGTAATACATACCTGTAATCCAGTACTTGGGAGACTGAGACAGGAGGATCAGAGATTGAAGACCAGCCTCAGCAACTTAGCAAGACTCTCGGCAACCCTGTTTCAAAACAAAAAATAAAAAGAGCTGGGGGTGTAGCACGGAGGTAGAATGTTCCTGGGTTCAATCCCCAGTGCCAAAAAAAAAAAAAGCTGCTAAAGGACATACTTCAAATGAAGGGAAATGTGACCAGATGGCCACTTTAGAACTTCAGGAATAAAGAAAAAGCAATAGAATTAGTAAATAGTCCAAAAAGTGGTAGTTGTGGGAGATTTGTTTGTTTGTTGTTCCTTTTTTTTGTTTTGTGTGTGTGTGTGTGTGTGTGTGTGTGTGTGTGTGTGTGTATGTGTTACTGGGTATTGAACTCAGAGGCATTCTACCTCTGAGCTACACTCTCAGCCCTTTTTATTTTTTGTTTTGAAACAAGACCTAAGTTACCAAGGCCCTCACTAAATTGCTAAGGCTGTCCTCAAACCTGCAATCCTCTTGTCTCAGCCTCCCAAGTACTGTGCACTACCATACCCAGGTGATTGTTGTTGGTTTTTTAAGTTCTATGCAGGAAAGTTAAAAAGAAAATGTATAAAGTTGTGTAATACAGTTTTAATGTATGTAGATATAATACACACGACAAGACCATAAAGTGGGGATAAAAGATAAAAGATGTAGAAAGCAGCTTTCTACATCCCCCGAGAAGTAAAAAAAAATATACTAATTCTAAGGAGACTATGAACAAAAGTGAACTCTAGATAGACTATTTTGGTCAAGGCCTTTAAAGACAACAATAAAAGAAATGGAAGAAAAAAATATATATGTGCTGCTGGAGATCAAGCCCAGGGCTTCCTACATCTAAGCACACGCTCTACCACGGAGCCACACCCCAGCCCAGGAGAAAATTTTTGTTACTTGAAGGCAGATAAAGATTTCTTAAACAGAATTACTAACCCATAAAAGAAAAAAAGGACTTTATGAATTGTACTTCATCAGAATTTTAAGTTTCTGTTCTTTGAGGAACACCATTATGCAAGCCATTTCTTTTTCTTTTCTTTTTTCTTTTTTGATATACTTTCCCCCAGTCTTTTTTATTTTTTATTTTGAATCAGGGTCTTGCTAAGTTGCTGAGAATATTGCTATGTTGCTGAGGCTGGCCTAGAACTTGCGATCCTCCTGTCTCAGCCTCCCAAGTACTGGGATTACAGGCGTGCACCATCATGTCTGGTTTGTAGGTCATTTCTTTAGAGAATCTTTGTAATACATCTATCTGACAAAGAACTTGTAACACAGAGTATATGTGGTTTAAAAAAAAAGAAAGCAAGCCAATTGGGACAGGATAACCTGATTTTTTTTAAATGAGCAAAAGATTTGGATTAGTATGCTTCCAGTTCTAAGACCCAAAATGCAAGATTCTATCTCAGAACTCCAGTTGCAGATGGAGAAAGTCTGTTCCAGCGCAGATGGCAGGTTCTTGCGTCACAGTGGTGAGGAGAATGGGAACTTGTGATGGACGAGATTCTCACTGTGCGACGTAAAGGACAGGCGAGGGCATGGGGCAGGGTACTGTGAATGACGGTCCCACCACAATCACAAGTCTAAACTTTGAGAGGTTTAATGCCTCAACCAAGGTCTGTGTGTAAGACATCCTAAACCTGCAGCCACCCCCGCATCCTCCAAGAGAAAGGGCATTCTCCGTAAGGGAAATACAAGAAACAGGGGAAAGTTGGAAGGCACAGATTCCCCACAAAAAATGTACAGAAGCCGGACGTGGTGGCGCCCGCTTGTAATCCCAGTACTTGCGGAGGCGGAGACCGGAGGATCCGGGTTCGCGGCCAGCCTCAGCTACTTAGTGAGGCCCTCCGCAACTTCGTGAGACCCGGTTTCAAAATAAAGTATAAAAGAGAGGGCCGGGGGTGTAGCGCGGAGGTAAAGTGCCCCTGGGTTCAATCCCTGGCACCGCAAAAAAAAAAAAAAAAGAAAATGTACAGAAGACAAACTCTTTTTTGGCCAAGAGCTGAATGACATTTTTTTATTTCCATCCAGAAAAGCAAAGATAATACAAGGGGAATATTATTCTTTCTAAATGATGCAATCTTTGGGAGAGAAAAATGCACACATATAAACATACACCATAAGCACTAGTGCTTTATTGTGATTTGGCTCCTAATATTCAGTGAGTCTAATAGTTTTGTTTCTGTGAATATTTCTCAGCAGCCTGGGATACCCTGGAAGTTTCTAGCCACATTTCCCTAGTGGTTCTGTGTCAGAAAAGATAACGGAAAAGGAAATCAAAAGCCCTATTTCATTAGCTGACATGGGGGGCAGGGGGACAGCAGAGGAATCACAGACTGACACTGGCAGCCAGCCCTTTTTCTCATAGAGGAAAATTACCAGAACTCTCTGCCGAGTGACTCAGAGCAGCCGGCCGTGCCGCCTGGTGTTCATTTCTCAGCCGAGACTGAACAGACGCAGCTTCATAAACATGACTTCGCGAGAGAAGCCAGGATTCCACCTGAGGCAGAGCAGGCCACCTCTGACCAGGTGGTCTTCCCGCCACATCCACGGACACTGGACAGATGGCACCAAATGCTAATGAGCAAAAGCATCTCAGATGCTTCAGGGACAACTGCAACACGAAAAGCCAGCAGAAGGACCCTCGGCTTGTTCCTAATACACTTATGGAAACAGAAGTCCCCAAGAAGCCCATTGGCTCGTCCAGCTATTGGGAAGAGACATGTCAGTGCTAAGACCCGTCCCTGACTGTACAGCCACACATCTGTTCCAGAATGGCAAAGGGGCCGAGACCCGTGGGACCCTCATTAGAGAAAACAGAGGAAAACCAAGAGTCAAACGAAAGATTGTATTGTAAGGATAATAGAGATTTTTTTTTATATACCAGGGATTGAACCCAGGGGCGTTCTACCTCCGTGCTACACTCCCGGCCCTATTTTTTATTCTTTATTTTGAAACCGGGTCTCACGAAGTTGCGGAGGGCCTCACTAGATAGAGAGAGTGAGAGAGAGACAGGGAGGGAGAGAGAGAGAGAGAGAGAGAAAGAGAGAGAGAGAGAGAGAGAGCTGAGGCTGGCCACGAACCTGGATCCTCCAGTCTCCGCCTCCCAAAGTACTGGGATTACAAGCGTGTGCCACCATGCCCGGCGGATAATAGAAATTTGCATTTCTTGCCCGATGCCATATCAGTTCTGAGTCTCATGGGGGTAAAGACCTTCTGATTTGTTTCTTCCTGCATCCCAGCTCCTAGTATAGAAGAGCTGGTTCGGAGAGGTGCTGAAAACATAGTCCTTGCAAGAAGAAGGAAGGAAGGAAGCAAGGAAAGAAGGAAGGAAGGAAGGAAGGAAGGAAGGAAGGAAGGGAGGGAGGGAGGGAGGGAGGGAGGAAGGAAGGAAGGAAGGAAGGAAGGAAGGAAGGAAGGAAGGAAGGAAGGGAGGAGACAGTATCTAGTTTTTTTCTGTAACCAACCCTAATCATGAAAAAAGATGTGTGTATGTCCGAGGTGTGTGTTCGTGTGTGTATATTCATTGAATCTTAGCTTCTAAAGTATTAAATGCCCAGGAAAATGTTTATTTTTTTGTCTATTTGTAGCTAGTTAGATGTTGAAAGTAGAATAAAATCTGCTCAGAACCCCCTGCTAGTAGTAGATTTTGAGTCAAATGACCCAGTGGGTGAATCATGCACTTGAATATTTTAATATTCAACTTTTTATCTTCCCTTTGTAACTTGAGCTATCTCTAGGAGAAAGCAAATGGGGACCATTGCCCTAAGGTGAACACTCTAGAGAAGTAGAGCCTAAGACACAGTGGGTGAAGGGGTACAGGAAGCCATCAGCCAGCAGCTGAGACCCCAGGAATTAAAATAAGAGCACAATTTCCTGGGGAGATAACTGTCGAAGATAAGAGCGGCCAGGTTCCATATGCTCTTGCTGCCACCATGACATTAAACTCCAGGTCTCAGATGGAGAGCAACGGACGGCCGAAGGACCCAACAGGCCCTTGGGGTTGCTGGGGTTATGTTTTCTATTGATCTTTGAGCCGAGTGGGCTAGAAGGGACATTTCCTAAGTGCTGGGAAGGAGAATGAGAAGGAAAATAAACAGGATGAAGTGTGGAGGCCCGAGTTCCTCCTGAACTTTGTGCAGGGAGCCCTCGCATTTTCCTCTCCCCTCCCTTGTCAGCAGAGACAGATAGTCAGAGGCCTGCCACGTGGCCGGTCTGGGAGCCCCAGTTCACTAGTAGAGAATCCACAGGGATTTTTCTCTCTGGTCCTGAGCCTGATATACTAACATAAGAGGAATACGTTGTGTTCACCACCCTCTGTCTCGATAAGCACTCTCTACACTTGAATCTCTGCTACTTTCCTCCAGCGCTTCTGTGAGTGGTGGTGGTGATGGTAGTGGTCATCATTGATGACAATGATAACAATCAAGATGGTGACAGCCGACTTTGAACCACTGTGAACTGAGGTCTGTTCTGAATGTTTGTATCCACCCAAAATTCCTATGTTGAGACTTCACTCCCAAGGCAATGGTATGAAAACATGAGTCCTTTGGGGTGATTAGATCAGAAGCGCTCAGCCCTCCTGAATGGGATCGGTGCCCTTATAAAAGAGGCGTGAGGTTGGGCATGGTGGCACATGCTTGTAATCCCAGTACTTGGGAGGCTGAGACAGGCAGATCACAGGTTCGAGGACAGCCTCAGCTACTTAGACCCTCAGCAACTTAGTGAAACCCTGTTTCAAAATAAAGAATAAAAAAATAGGGCTGGAGGTGTAGCTCGGAGGTAGAAGACCCCTGGGTTCAATCCCCAGTACCACAAAAAATAAATAAATAAATGAATGAATGAATGAATAAATAAATAAATAAATAAATAAAAGAGGCATGAGGGAGCCTGTTTGCCCCCCCACCACCACCACATGAGAGTGCATCGAAGGTGCCATTCGTAAGTAATGGGCCTTCACCAGACACCACATCTGTTGATGTCTTGATCTAAGACTTCCCAGTCCTCAGAACAGTGGGAAATAAATTCCTTCTTATTTGTAAATTACCCAGTCTAAGGCATTTTATTATAGCAGCGTGAACTGACTAAGACAAGATTGAACACCAATTATTTCTTCAAAAGACATGGAGTTGTATGTTTAGAAATAAGTATATCATCATGAATTGAAGCTTTTCTGGCCCCAAATGGGACACCTGTAGGCACTGTTTTACCTCCAAACCAAGGAATAGAAACACCTGCTGTGTTCACAGTGTTGGAACTTAAATACACAGGGAGAGGCCTCTTTGTGTGCATTTTTCTTTCTTTCCTTCTTTTATTTTCTTTTTCTTTTTTTATTGTGTGTGGGGGGTGTGGGAGTGGGGGTGTGGTACTGGGGATTGAACACAGAGGCAACCCTGAGCTACACCCCAGCCCTATTTTTTTTTATTTTGAAACAGGGTCTCGCTAAATTGCTGAGTCCAACCTCAAACCTTCGATCTTCCTGTCTCAGCCTCCCAAAAACTGGGATTGCGGGCGTGTGCCACCTTGACTGGCACTGTGTGCATGCTTGTTGACCTTTGCTCTTCTCTCCACCACTGCAGACACATGCCTGGCCCCTCCCCGGCATGGCCCCGTCTCACTGAACTTTTACCAAATGTTCCATACTTTCTTACCTTGGCATTGGCCGTTCTACCCGATTTGGAGTCTTCTCCTCTATCCACTCCCCTCTCCTTTGCAAACTTCCGCCCATCTCTCAATTTCCAGCCATCGCAGCTTCTTTACAAGCTTCTCTGACCCCAGTGTGGAACTGGTGGTTCAATATTCCATGTGCCCACAGCACTGCACTAGTGTCTGTGTTACAGTACCTACACGTTAAACTGAAAGAACGAAGAAATTATAAAATATATAAGAAAAATAGGAAAACAGCAGTACAACAAGTTGTAAAGTATAGAAAAAGAAGTAATGACCAATGGTTAAGAACCAGGACAAAGCCGGGCGTGGTGGCGCACGCTTGTAATCCCAGTACTTGGGAGGCTGAGACCGGAGGATCCGGGTTTGGGGCCAGCCTCAGCTACCTAGTGAGGCCCTCCGTAACTTAGTGAGACCCTGTTTCAAAATAAAAGAATAAAAAATAGGGCTGGGGGTGTAGCTCGGAGGTAAAATGCCCCTGGGTTCAATCCCCAGTACCGCAAAAAAAGAAAAAGAACCAGGACAAAATGGCATGTGTGTTCATATTTTACTAGAGAGAACTCACTGTCTCTCAGATTCTCAAAGAAGTCTGAGAAACAAAGGGTTTAGAAAACATGTTAAAATGAGAAAAAGTAAAGAGTTAACATTCAAAAAAGGGAGGTGGCCGGGCATGGTGGCGCATGCTTGTAATCCTAGTACTTGGGAGGCTGAGACCGGAGGATCTGGGTTTGCGGCCAGCCTCAGCTGCTTAGTGAAGCCCTATGCAACTTCGTGAGTTTCAAAATAAAGTATAAAAAATAGGGCCGGGAGTGTAGCTCGGAGCTGGGTTCAATCCCTGGTACTGCAAAAGAAAAAAGAAAAAAAAAGGGAGGTGAAATATTTCAATATATTTCTGTGGAGTCTTTTGATTCAATCACATTTTTATGAACAAAAATATAAATAATAAATATAAATGCATCAAATAAAAAGCAGTTTTTAACTTAAGGAGGAATGATAATAAAATTATCCAATGGGTTCCCAAAGCTATATAAAATATTCAAAATCAAATAGGATATGCCTTTCAGTATATTTAAGTGTTGTCTGGTTCTAAGAAAATGAAAGGTTAAGAAGATTCTAAAGTGCATAAAGTTGCATTTCTTGGGTTCCACAAAAGTCAAAGATTTAGAATTTAGAAAAAGAAAAATACATATATATCATAAGAGCTTATTAGCCAAGTTGTAGCTATGAGATCCTCCCAGTAGATAGGAAAACTAAAGGTATAACTTGAATTCAAGGAAATGGATTAAGTGAATATTCCTCTCATAAAGCCAAGGAATCATTGACATTTCAACATCAAGTCAGCACATATTACCAAGGTCACCAACAAGACCCTGGACAGCTCCCTGGACTAAATCCTGGCTGCTAATAATATAAATTGCAACAAAACAGGACCCAGGTGCTGAGGGTCCTTCCATTCATCCTTAAGAAGATGCACTGGGAGGCTGCCACAGGAGGATCTCAGGTTCAAAGCCAGCCTCCGCAACTTAGCAAGGCTCTGAGCAACTTAGTGAGACCAGTTTCCAAATGAAAAATAAAATCAGTCTAGGGGTATAGCTCAGAAGTAGAATGACCCTGGGTTCAATCCCCCAGAACCACAAAAATGAAGAAGAAGGAGGAGGAGGAGGAGGAGGAGGAGGAGGAGGAGGAGGAAACGGAGGAGGAGGAGGAGAAACGGCCTCCAAGTTCAAAGACAGTGGGGCTCATTCCAAGGTGGAGCCAGCTTTCTGGCTGTTTTCTGCAACACTCAGAAAATACATTGCTGCCATTTTCCTTATATGGGGAATACAGGATGCCAGGCCAAGAGCGAATTTCGCATCAATATACCCAATCCAGAAATAGAATGGTTCCTCATAGAGGAAGCCTAAAGAAATGGTCCCTGTGAAATTCTCCTGGCCACCCTCACAAATAGAGACTCCCTTCTGAGCCAGCCATGCTTATGAGCCAGAGACCCATGGAGCCCAAACCTACTAGATGAAAAGCACCACCAAGATGGGCTGGACTCTCCTGCAAATCACAGATACCTCTGAAGTCTGATTTTCATTTCACTATGACAGCTTTACCTTAGAATACAAAAGTCTATGTCCCCAAGACACCCTGACTGATCAAGAGTAAATATCAAAGAACAACACGGAGACAAAATGGAGACGTAAGAGAAGAAACTTCAGAAGTGCTGATGTTCTCTGAGCACCTCGGGGCTGCGTCCACCACAGAGGGCCTCCTTCCGCTCCCCCCACCTTATCTGCCTCCCTCGAGTTTTTCTTCCAGTAACAGGGAAGAATTATAACCCTTAGAAAGCTACAACTTTTTTTTAATTTGGTGCATTGTAATTTTACATCCTATTGGGGTACAGAGTGTCAGACAGATGCACACACACAGCTCTTGGTGCCCTCCCCACCAGGTCCCTCCTCCCTCACTCCCCTTCCCCATGCATGTCTTTGATATTGGAATTGGTAGTTTTGTATACAGTCATAGCATTATTTCAACTATTATACTCTTTATGACTTCATCTCCCTCCCCTAACCCACCTCAGTCACTCCCCTGGAGTCTCTGCTCATCTCCCTCCCCTAACGCCCCTCAGTCATCATCCTGCAGTCTCTGCTCATCTATCTGATGTTGCCCTTATTTCCAAATATCTCTCTAGCTTACACATAAAAAAGAAAACATACATCTACTCATTTTTTTTAGACTGGCTGTACTTGCTTAGTATGATATTCTCGAGTTCCATCCATTTTCCTGCAAAAGGTGTGATTTTGTTCTTCTTTATGGCTGAGTAAAATTCCAGTGTGTGTATATACCAAAGTTTTGCGATCCGTTCATCTGTCGATGAGTACCTAGGCTGGTTCCATAATTCGACTATTGTAAATTGTGCTGCTATGAACATGGATATGCAAGTATCATTATGATATTCTGATTTCATTTCCCTTGGGAAGATGCCCAGGAGCGCTATCATTGGGTCGATAGCCCAATCAAAAAATGGACAACAGAACTGAACAGTCTTTTCAAAAGAAGAAGAACAAATGGCCAACAAATATATGGAAAAATGTTCAATGTCTTTAGCAATCAGAGAAATGCAAATTAAAACTACACTGAGATTCCATCTACTTCCAATAAGAATGACAATCATCAAAAGCACAAATAATAATAAATGCTGGAGAGGTTGTGGGGAAATAGGAACCTTCCTATACTATTGGTGGCACTGCACACTACTACAGCTGCTATGGAGATTGGCACGGAGGTTTCTCAGAAGACTGGGAATGGAACTATCTTACGACCCAGCAATAGCACTCCCGGGCATCTTCCCAAAGAATGTTCTAGCTTTTGCCAAGTGAAAATATAGTATAAATGCATTTTGTACATATACAGAAGAAGGGATA
This sequence comes from Glis glis, assembly GCA_004027185.1. Taxonomy (NCBI): domain Eukaryota; kingdom Metazoa; phylum Chordata; class Mammalia; order Rodentia; family Gliridae; genus Glis; species Glis glis. The sequence goes on along the minus strand of PVJS01036747.1, from coordinate 7,171 downwards.
AATAGGAAAGTAAAGCCATAGAATCCACACATTATATATTTTTTTTCGGTACCGGGGATTGAACGCAGGGGCGTTCTACCTCCGCGCCACGCCCCTGGCCCTATTTTTTTTTATACTTTATTTTGAAACCGGGTCTCACAAAGCTGCGGAGGGCCTCACTAAGGAGAGAGAGAGAAAGAGAGAGAGAGAGAGAGAGGGAGAGAGAGAGTGAGAGAGCTGAGGCTGGCCGCGAACCCGGATCCTCCGGTCTCCGCCTCCCAAAGTACTGGGATTACAAGCGTGCACCACCACGCCCGGCCACACATTATATTGCATATTCCTAAAACTTAAAAATGCTGGGGGGAAAATGCCTCTTCTTTTATTATTTGAATCACCTTTCAGCAATATGTTTTACTTGCATTTACTATGCCTTCCTGTGCTTTCATAATACATATTTGAGTCCTTTTTTAAATGCTTAAGAGAGAGAGAGAGAGAGAGAAAGAGTGAGAGAGAGAGAGAGAGACCTTTAAAATTAAAAAGAAATTGAGCCCAAAATAAGATGGCCTGAGCCACAGGGTTTCCAAGTATTTGCAGTCATTATGGGACCCTTTTTTTTTTTAGCAACAGTCTAACTTTGCATTTCTGGGTGGTGGTCATGCAGGAGTAGGAAACACCATCTCACCAGGCGCTGAGCTCCTGGTCTTCTTTCCCACCCAACATTTATTTACCCAGAATGGGCTCCCTTCAACATCTGAGGTCATCATACAGGTCCTGACTCTCAAAATGTGGTCCCTGGGCCAGAAATAGCAGCAACACTTGGAAGTTTGTAAGAAACACAGATCTTAACTATAGCCTCAGACCTGCCTTATCGGAATCTGTGTTTTTGTAAGATTTCCAATTGACTCTTGGGCACACCAGCACTTGAAAAGTCCTGGATAGAATATACTATCTACACTACCATTGGTATTAAATAAAAAGAAAGAAAGAAAAAAGGCAGTCGCTTTTCTACTTACAGATAGAGGAAGGAAGGAAGGATGGAGCTGAGGGCCTGACCTGTTCTTGGAACCGCATGAACTGGATTTGCATAATGATGGTGTGCCTCTCCCATGTGCGCTGGGAATTTGCAGACTTGAGTGATTTTCATAAATGTAATTAAATCTGCCCCGCTTCTACTTTGACTGCTAGCTAATCTTTTCTGACAAACCATTTTAAGTTCTTAATAGGTACTAGCTCAGGTAATCCTTTTAATAATCCTATAAGCAGGTTCTGATCCTGCCTCCATTTTGCAGAAGAGAAAGCTGAGGCACAGAGTCATTAATTAACTAGCTCACGGTCATAGAGCTAGTAACCCATGACTCCTGCAGGCACATTGGCTCCAGAGGTCTGGCTCTTATCCTCAGCACCAGTACCACTGCCCCTACAGGACAAACGGATGAAATTCTGGCCTTTATGACAGCATGTATGAACCTGGAAATCGTTATGTTAAGTGAAATCGTCCAGGTACAAAAAGACAAAAAAAAAAAAACCACATGATTTCACTCAGGTGTGGAATCTATAAAAGTGGAGTGCATAGAAATAAAGGGTAGAGGAGTGGTTATCAGAGACCAGGGAGGGGAGTGGGGGAGAGGGGGCCACGGGGACAGATTGGTTAATGGGTACAAAGTCACAGCCAGATAGGAATAAGTTCTGGCATACTATTACAGAGAAGAGTGATTATAGTTAATAATATTGTATTGGATAATTCAAAATTGCATGAAGAAGCCGGGCGCGGTGGCGCATGCTTGTAATCCCAGTACTTGGGAGGCTGAGACCAGAGGATCCGGGTTCACGGCCAGCCTCAGCTACTTAGTGAGGCCCTCCGCAACTTAGTGAGACCTTGTTTCAAAATAAAGAATAAAAAATAAGGCTAGGGGTGTAGCTCGGAGGTAGAATGTCCCTGGGTTCAATCCCTAGTACCACAAAAAAAAAAATGCATGAAGAAAGGATTTTGAAATTTCTCATCACAAGGAAATGATAAATCCTTGAGAGGATGGGTAACTTGCACATCCTGAGTTGATCATTATGCAGTGTCTAAATGTATCAGAATATCACACTGGGCCGTGTGTGGTGGTGCACATCTGTAATCCCAGTACTTGGGTGGCTGAGACAGGAGGGTCACAAGTTTGAGGACAGCTTTAGCAATATAGCAAGACTCTCAGCAACCTAACAAGACCCTGTTTCAAAACAACAAAATAATAATAATGGGCTGGGGGTGTATCTCAGAGGTTGAATGACCCTGGGTTCCATCCCTAGTACCAAAAGAAAAGAAAGAAAGAAATCACACTGCACCTCATAAAGATGTGCAATTTCGTGTCGGGCGTGGTGGTGCACGCTTGGAATCCCAGTACTTGGGAGGCGAGACCGGAGGATCCGGGTTCGCGGCCAGCCTCAGCTACTTAGTGAGGCCCTCCACAAATTCATGAGACCCGGTTTCAAAATAAAGTATAAAAAATAGGGCCGGGGGTGTAGCTCGGAGGTAAAATGCCCCTGGGTTCAATCCCCAGTACCGCAAAAAAAAAGATGTGCAATTTTTGTCTGTCAATTAAAAACAACAAAAAACTATGGGATGGCCAGCCAAGAACAGGTAATGAGGAAAATTCAAGACTGCAGAGTGAGAGGCACAAGTCGGCTTCCAAGAGAAGCTGCATGGGGAAGGTTTTCCCTTACTACACGGGAACAGCTCCAAGGATCTGAGGCAGGGTGGCCCATGGTAAAGCACTTTTACACTCAAAACACTTTGCAGAGAGAGGGAAAATCAAAGCTGATGTCCCTCTTGATTGAAACACTTGGATCCACTAGAAATCCAAAAAAAGAAAATAGTCCTCCAATAGTACCTCTCATCCTAAGAGGAGACTGGGCGTGGTCAAGACTGTAGGGGGCAGGTAGAGGGAGTGGCAGGCGATGGGCCAGTGCTGAGGGCAGGAGCAGAGCACACCGGAAGTGCCCCTGGGACGACAGTGGCGACAGGAGCCAGGGGCAGACATCCAGAGGAAGTGGTTTTCCTGCAGGCTCGCTAAGGGCAGCAAAGGCTCTGGGAAAACTGGGGATGCCCGTGGGTGACCCAGAACTCCTGATGCGAGCTTCTTGGGATGGGAAGATGTCTATTCATGGTGACACATTTTAAATTGGAGCCCCAGTAGATCAACCAGACTCCCGAAACACATCCTGATCTCCTGAAAGGGCATCTTGCATGGGCTTCAAAACACCTTCGTTCTGCTGGACTTCAAAACGCAGTGGTAAGGTCTCCAAACAGACATGTCTAGCATGGAGATGAGACGAGCAGGAGAGAAGATGTGGAAATAGACAGTAGTCAGTGCCAAAGGCGGGTTGTTTGTGTGAGGCACTGGAGTGGCATCTGGGCAGCCAGGAATGTGCGAAAAATCAAAGTGATTACACCCAGAGCAAGAGGCTGAAGTGTCCTCCGCCGGCCGAACAGGTGGCCCCTGAATCCCCAGTGGCCTCAGAGCCACCACAGAAGCAGGACTTGAAAAGACAAGGCTTTCTGCAAGTTGTTCCCTCTTAGATCCTGGGGTTCAAAGATGTCGCCAAAGGGAGAAAACTAGCCAGGAGTGTTGCTTTCTTTAATCCACATTTAAAATTTTATTTTATGTGGGAAATTCTCTTTAATCTTACAGCAAAGGCATTTAAGTCTTTTTTTTTACAAAAAAACCCTTCAATGGTTACCAGAGCCACAGATTCAGAAATGCCACATTCAAGAAACTATCATAAATTTGTCTTGTGTCTTATCTTGTTTTGTTTTATGTGTTTCCTTTTTGTCCCCCATTCTCAAGCTTTTTCCAGGCAATTTTTATTTGTGATCTGTTCAGTAAAAGACTAAGGCGACCCAGTTCTACAAAGCTGAGAGCAGGTTCTCCTCCTCCGTCGCAGTGTGCTTCCCTTGGTGAACCCAGACCTAAGAGACACGAAGGAGAGAGGGAGGGGCTCTCAGGCCACCTTGCCACAATCTTAGGCACACGGGGAAGGAGGGGGGTCTTAGAGCAGGAAAGGGGGGGCACCTCGCTCACTCCTCCAGGCAGAGCCCGGGAGCTCTTCAGAGCTGACTTAGGCAGAAGGGCTAAAGCTGGGTTGGAAATGGTCCCAGAAGCTTTGGCCATTGCAGATGTTCCCCAAGGATAGTGCTGTCTCACGAGGACTAGCTTCCCTGGCCAGGGAGGAGCAGGGCTTCCAGCACAAACACAAGGACTTGCAATGTCTACAGAGCAGTTCTGTGAGGTCAGGGTGCCCCACGGAGATGGCTGGTAGGATGATCCCTTTATTTATTTTTTCCAACTTTATTGAGATATAATTGACGAGGAAGATTAAATCTGTTGAAGGTGCACATGATGATTTACATATGTGCATGTATTATGAAATGAGCGTAACAAAGCTGATTAGCATATCCGCTGCCTAACCTTGGTACCATTTTGTGTGTGTGTGGAGTACAGAAGAATGAGATCAATAGCTCGAAGAAACAGCTGGACTCCTGTGCGCTTGGTAGCATTATTCACAAGAGCCAGAAATGGGATCAGCCTGGGTGTCCACTGACAGATGCACAAAGAAATTGTCTCACACACACACACACACACACACACACACACACACACACAGAGGAATGTTATTCAGCATAAAAGAAGAAGGAAATCCTGCCATTCGTGAAGGCATGGGGCAACCTGGAGGACATTACGCTAAGGGAAATAAGTCAGACAGAGAAAGACAAATACTGCATGTTCTCACTTCTTTGTGGAATCTGAAAAAGTCACACGCAGAGAGTAGAATGGTGGTTGTCAGGGGCTGGGGGAACTGGGAAAATGTTGGTCAAAGTTTGCTCATTTGAAAGAGTGAACTGGATGCAAAGAAGGTTGCTGGGCAGTATGGGTTAAGCTGCCTGTGTGTAAGTAACCCTCCAAGTTTCTTGAATCACTAAAAAGCAATCAGACTATTGGATTTTTGGTTTTTTGGTTTGGTTGGTTGGTTTTGTTATATTTTGGGGAGAGTTGTTTTGTTTTGTTTTGTTTGTACTGGGGGTTGAACCCAGGGACATTCTACCTCCAAGCTATATCCCCAGCCCTTTTATTTTTTATTTTTAAACAGGGTCTCTCTGCATTACCGAGGTAGTACTAAGTCACTAATGCCGGCCTCGAACCTGTGATCCTCCTGTCTCAGCCTCCCAAGTACTGGGATTACATGTGTGTGCCACCATGCCCAGTTACACATGTGTGTGTGTGTGTGTGTGTGTGTTGGCACTGGGGGTTGAACCTAGAGGCATTCTACCTCTGAGCTACACCCCCAACCCTATTTTATTTCTTATTTGGAAACAGGGTCTCACTAAGTTGCAGAGGGCCTCACTAAGTTGCCAAGGCTGGCTTTGAATCTCTGATCCTCCTGTCTCAGCCTCCCAAGTACTGTGTGTGCCACCATGCCCAGCTATACTATTGTATTTAAAACAACCTTTGCTTCTAAATTCTAGCCTCTATGCTATGACAAAATGATAAAATCTTGTTTTCAATTTAAGCCCTGATTTCTTCAGTGATTTATGGGAGAATTCGGTACACAAGGGGGAAAATAGCCCAATTGCAAAGATTCAGGCATACTAGGGGTGTGGGGGATGAGTGCCAGCAACCCTTATCACACAGAACTTTAAGGGTTAAACTTGGTCGTCCTTGGTGTCCTGAGACCCAACTTCCAATACAGTTTTTACATTACCTGCAGTGAGCCCTTAGTCTAGTTGATCTCCCTATCTCCTCATTTGTTCAACATCTAATAAGCACTGTTTGACCACTAAATACTTGCTACGGGCAGTAAACTGAGATGGTTGCCAAAGTTTCCGGGTATAAAAGACCATATCTTAACCCCAGAAAACTTCCAAAATCCTTCCATAGGAGTTCTGTCACATTTTTCCTGTTGCTTTAGAAACTTTATAAATGGCAGAAAGTAATGGACTCAATGATACTTTTAATTCGTTCATATTTACTAATTGGAAAGGCAACTGTGCAGATCATGACAGCCACAAGCACTCCATCTGTAAGTCATGGTGTTCCTGCAGGCTACATGCCCGGGGCACACTCACTCAGAGATGCACTGGCTCCTCACAGGGGTTTAAAGGTCCCAGGAGCTCAAGGTCTCATTTCTGCTCAGTGGTATCCAACCATTCAACAGACACTATGGTGTGGACATCGTCCTCTCTGGGGAAAACCACTCCCTCCCATGTCAAAGCACCGTTGGACTCAAAGGATCATCTGGCTGGGAACAATTCTTCTGGCTTTCCTTTCACCATCGGGACTCATCGCTGCCCGAGTCAGTCAAAATCCTCAAACTCAGGCCGGGCGTGGTGGAGCACGCTTGTAATCCCAGTACTTGGGAGGCGGAGACCAGAGGATCCGGGGTCGCAGCCAGCCTCAGCTACTTAGTGAGGCCCTCTGCAACTTTGTGAGACCCGGTTTCAAAATAAAGTATAAAAAATAGGGCCGGGGGTGTAGCTTGGAGATAAAATGCCCCTGGGTTCAATCCCCAGTACCGCAAAAAAAAAAAAAAATCCTCAAACGCCTTGGAATTCCTAGGCCATGTTAGTCGGATTTGGTGCCACTGGTATTTCTGCCTATGATTTCCCTCTTCCCCCTGCAGTCCTCATGCTCGTGAGACACAACTGTAAGAAGGGAATATCTAAATTCACTTCAACTGAAAAGAACAAGCTACAGATACCTATACCTTGGGCGAACCTCATAGACATAATATTCAATGAAAGAAAGCAAACACAGAAGGGCATGTATTGCGTGACTCCACTAATATGAAGATTGAAGGTAAACAAAGCTAACCTAGGTCAAAAAAGGCTCCCCTTGTAGGGCTCTGGCCCAGAAGATCAGGCTGGAGCTTTTTCTGGGGCTCTATCCTAGATTTAGTGGCAGCTACCTGGGTGTACACCTAAGTAAAACCTCACTGCATGTCTATTTAATGCAGGTACATCATACTTCAATGTTCACAAATGAAGGGAAAGGCAAAGGGGGATTAAACCAGGTGGAGGGACAGGTGGGTCCAGGACAGAAGCAGAGTCCAAGAGCAAGTCCTGTGACCTCCGCACTTGGCTGGAGGGCGAGGAGGCAACCAGTAAAGAACACTGAGAACTCAGAGGAGGAGGAGGGGGGGGAGGAGGAGGAGG
>PVJS01036746.1:0-20291 GCA_004027185.1 Glis glis | reverse complement strand
GTTTCAAAATAAAGTATAAAAAATAGGGCCGGGGGTGTAGCACGGAGGTAGAACGCCCCTGGGTTCAATCCCCAGTACCGCAAAAAAAAAAAAGAAAGAAAGAAAGAGAGAGAGAGAGAGAGAGAGAGAGAGAGAGGAAGAAGGGAGAAAGGAAGAAAGCAGAGAGCAATGACCCCAAGCTTCGCTTATTTTACTCTCACATCAATACAAGAAAGTAGAATAAATAAATAAATAAATAAAAAGCAACTTCACTCCACCGGGTACACACAGTTTTCCAAAGTGAACTGTTTGTTCCCTTGCTGCATAAATGTAAGCCATAAAAAACACTTAAACGGTGACATTTTTATTCCCCCTGAAATTTACATTCGGTAGTCACTGGGCTATCAAAGGTACAATGTCTAGGAGAGAACGCATCAAAAATACAGATATAAAACACATACCTGCCTTTTGACCCAGAAGGCCGTGTGACTTTTATCTCCTGCCATAAATAACGACACCATGGGCACGTTTATCTGTGCACAATAACAAATTCCCTCCTCCTGGTAATTGTAAAGACGCCGAAGCTTGTTATTGACCTTGTGTGAGATATAGGGACGGACAAGGAGACGGGGAAACTTTTTGCCTCTCTCTCTGCACATCCAAAGCCCCACTGCACGCTTTGAAAAACCAGCCAACTAAAAATAAACGATGCAAAAAGGAAGAGGGAAGATATATTGTCGAATAAGGAAAAACAGGCAAGTTAAATCAAAGGATGCGCCCATGCCCCGCATGTCACTCCGGGCTCCTGGTGTCTACTGAAGTGGCTTTGGGGATATGTACATTTAAGGGACGGTGACAAACTTCAGATCTCAAAGCTGTGACTTATACCTGGACCTCTCACATCCTTTTCCTTCGCCTCCTCATTTTGCAAATGAAGAGTTTCTATGGATACACTTTGAAAGGGCAAAATCTCTCTTGTATGTGAGTGCACATGTATTTAGGTTAAATGATGGTAAAAATGATTAGCAAATATTTATTAATATTTGCAAAAATAAATTTGTGGCATTGGGGATTGAACCCAGAGGCATGCTACCTCTGAGCTACACTCCCAGCTCTTTTTAAATATTTTTATTTTGAATAATTTTTTTTTTATTTTATTTTCACTAAGTTGCTGAGGGCCTTGCTAAGGCTGGCCTCAAATTTGTGATCCTCCTATCTCAGCCTCTGACGTACTGGGATTACAGGTGTGCACCACCATGCCAGGCTATGGATTCACTTTTATTTATTATTATTCTTGTTATTATATTATTGTTATTAATTGTTGTGGTACTGGTATTGAACCCAGGGGCATTCTACCTCCAAGCTACACCCCCAGCCCTATTTTATTCTTTTATTTTGAAACGGGGTCTCACTAAGTTGCTGAGGACCTTGCTAATTGAGGCTGGCCTTGAACCTGAGATCCTCCTGTCTCAGTCTCCCAAGTACTAGGATTACAGGCATGCACCACCACAACCATCTGAATATGCTTTTAAAGTGCAAAAGCTTTTCTGTATTGTTAGAGCACATGTGTTCAGATTAAGTTATGGTGAAAAATGATCACCAAATACTATTGATCAGAATTTGCAAAATTTTACCTAATCTCGAATGGTTCCCCTGGGCAGAACTTAAGAAGGACACCGCTGTCCAAAACTCTGATAGGCAGATGCCGATGTTATGTCTAGATAACCAGATGTTTTTTGTACTGGGGATTGAACCCAGGGGCATTCTACCTCCGAGCTACACTCCCAGCCCTATTTTTATTTTTTACTTTGAAACAGGGTCTAGCTAAGTTGCTGAGAGTCTTGCTAAGTTACTGAGGCTGGCCTCAAACCTGTGATCCTCCTGTCCCAGCCTCCCAAGTACTGGGATTACAGGTGTGCACCACCATGTCCACCACGGAAGGCTGCTTCTTTACTCCTATAGAGAGATTGCACCTTTCGGAGAATATATTTGGGAGAACTGCTACCAAGTAATCAATGGCATAGATGACAATTTTAGGGATGCGTCTCTAAGCCTCTTCACGGGCTACACACAGCGATTACCCCAATAGTTTAGAGAAGGGAGAGAGAAATATGAGCCACAGGAGTAAAAGAAGAGTTGTTAAGGGAGGTGGGATTTGAGCTGGATCTTTGAAATCGGGGTTGAAGAAATGGAGAATCCAACGAAGACTGTCCTGCAATGGACTGGTAAAAGGCGTAGATTAGAAGTAGAGCAGGCCGGGCGTGGTGGTGCACGCTTGTCATCCCAGTACTTGGGAGGCGGAGACCGGAGGATCCAGGTTCGCGGCCAGCCTCAGCTACTTAGTGAGGCCCTCCGCAACTTTGTGAGACCCGGTTTCAAAATAAAGGATAAAAAGTAGGGCCGGGGGTGTAGCACGGAGGTAGAACGCCCCTGGGTTCAATCCCCGGTACCGCAAAAAAAAAAAAAAAAAAAAAAAAAGTGGAGCCATGTCTATGAACTCAATATGTGCTCCCAGGATGAAATGGTAGATTTCCTCCCTGGGAAAAAGGGTACGTAAGTTTGGACAAGGGCCAGAGTGAACCATGATCATAGGTCATTATATAAAGGCTGAAGAATGAGGATTTGATTTGAAAGGTGAGGGTCGATAAATATTTAGGTTGTGAGTCTGAACCTACTTTTCGTAAGAGACACCCTAATTTTCCTAGCAAAGCTCTCCAGCCCCCTGAGGCCAGATAGAATCCAAGACTCCTTAACTTCTGATACTAACAAGCTACCCAAATTGGCTCATAAAATTAACTGTCTTTTTGCCATCCTGGGTGCCGGCTGCCATTTTGAGCCAGAAAGCAAGAGATGAAAACAGTCAGGAAAGACAGCCCACAATGAAGGAAGGAGAGAGCCACAGGATGAAAATATCACTAAAATAATCCAGGAAGGGATCATGGAAGTAATTAAATAAAACATCGAGGTTTTTCTTTTTTTTTTTGCGGTACCAGGGATTGAACCCAGGGGCGTTCTACCTCTGAGCTACACCCCCGGCCCTATTTTTTATACTTTATTTTGAAACTGGGTCTCACAAAGTTGCGGAGGGCCTCACTAAGTAGAGAGAAAGAGAGAGAAAGAGAGAGAGAGAGAGAGCTGAGGCTGGCCGCGAACCCGGATCCTCCGGTCTCCGCCTCCCAAAGTACTGGGATTACAAGCGTGCGCCACCACGCCCGGCATAAAACATCAAGTTTAGCCAAGCGTGGTGGCATATGAGTGTAATTCCAGTACTTGGGAGACTGAGATAGGAGGATTACAGGTTAGAGGCCAGCCTCGGCAACTTAGCGAGACTCTCAGCAACCTAGCGAGACCCATTTCTCAACCTTCCTTTTCCCCCACCCTTCTTGTCCCCATCCTCTTCCACTCTTCTACTGGTCTCTCTCCTCATTTTAATGAGTAACCTTAAAATCAGATTAGAGCAAATTAAAAAAATAGCTTCCGCTTATTAAATTCCCCAAACTACAAAGTTTTCACTGAAAAGGCAAATAGAAACACATAGAAAAAAAGGTGCATTTTAATTTGCTGTAAGCGTAGCATATGTCAACGTGGAAAACGTCTCTGCTACGAAAGGCAATCTTGTTATCGTCAAAAAGCCGCCAAGCCAAAGACAACATATATACCGATCCTCCTCATCTGGAAATAAAATAATTGTCCCAAGGAACCGAAAGGAAGAGAAAGAGCAAGGCTTTGGGATGCGAAGCTGGTGAGGACAATTTGCCAAACCAGAGAAGATCTCAGATATCGACGAGAGCAAATACCACCAGGTTTCTTTTTTTTTTTTTTTTTTAAATAGTACTGGAGATTGAACCCAGGGGCATTCTACCTCTGAGTTATACTCCCAGCCTTATTTTAGGTTTTTTTAAAATTTTGAAACAGAGTCTCACTAGGATGATGAGAGTCTCACTACTTGCTGAGGCTGGTCTCGAACCTGTGATCCTCCTGTCTCAGCCTCCCAAGTATTCGGATGACAGGTGTGCACCACCACACCCAGCACAGAAGGTTCCTTCTAGCTGGGCGTGGTGGCGCACGCTTGTAGTCCCAGTACTTTGGGAGGCGGAGACCGGAGGATCCGGGTTCGCGGCCAGCCTCAGCTCTCTCTCGCTCTCTCTCTCTCTCTCTACCTAGTGAGGCCCTCCACAACTTCGTGAGACCCGGTTTCAAAATAAAGTATAAAAAAAAATAGGGCCGGGGGTGTAGCGCGGAGGTAGAATGCCCCTGCGTTCAATCCCCGGTACCTCAAAAAAAAAAAAAAAGAAGAAGAAGGCTCCTTCTTTACTTTTACAGAGAGATTGCACCATTCTAAGAATATGTGGGGAGAACTGCTACCAAGTTCAGTCTTCTCCTTGTTTCTATTTTCTTTTCTTTTTTTTCACTTTTAAAAACTTTTTTTTGTTGTTGCCGGGCATGGTGGTGCACAACTATAATACCAGGACTTGGGAGGCTGAGACAGGAGGATCACAGGTTCAATGCCAGCCTCGGCGACTTAATGAGACACTCAATAACTTAGCGAGACCCTGTTACAAATTAAAAAATAAAATGAGGCTGGGGGCTGGGCGTGGTGGCACACATCTGTAATCTCAGTCCTTGGGAGGCTGAGCTAGGAGGATCCCAGGTCTGAGGACAGCCTCAGCCACTTACTGAAGACAGATCCTCAGCAACTTTGCAAGACCATATTTCAAAATAAATAAATAAATAAAAGAGGGCTGGGGATGTAGCTCAGAGGAAGAATGCCCCTGTGTTCAGCCTCTAGTAGGAAAGAAGAAAGAAGAAAGAAGAAAGAAGAGAGAAAGAAAGAAAGAAAGAAAGAAAGAAAGAAAGAAGGAAGGAAGGAGAGAGAGAGAAAAGAAAGAAAGAAAGAAAGAAAGAGGGAGAAAGAAAGAGAGAGAGAGAAAGAAGGAAGGAAGGAAGGAAGGAAGGAAGGAGAGAGAGAGAAAAAGAGAGAGAGAGAAAGAAAGAAAGGGAAAGAGAAAGAGAGAGAGAGAGAAAGAAAGAAGGAAGTAAGGAGAGAAAGAGAGAGAGAAAGAAAGAAAGAAAGGGAGAGAGAAAGAAAGAAAGAAGGAAGGAAGGAGAGAGCGAGAGAAAGAAAGAAAGGAGAGAGAGAAAGAAAGAGACAGAAAGAAAGAAGGAAGGAAAGAAGGAGAGAGAGAGAGAAAGAAAGAAGAAAGAAAGAAATGAATGAATGAATGACAAACAACCTGGAGTAGGTTCTAGGTGATTTGCATCACTGCCACTAATCAATATTCCTGGGAAACTTCGAGATGTACTACTGCGTTTATCGCTCATGGATTCATGCACATGGTCTCTATCCATCATAAGATATTCAGAGAAAAGACTAGCAACTGCAGGGGAAGGGGGGTTGCTTTTTCAGAGCCAACTGTTCATTCTAAACAAACTGTCAGCCCTCCTTGGTGGCAGCCAACCCTGGGTCACGTGTGTGCTCAGTTGTCTTTGCGCATCATGCTTGTGTGCTGTTTTTTGTTTTGTTTTTTGTTTAGAGTACTGGGGATTGAACCTGGCGGAATTCTACCTCTGAGGTACACCCCAAGCCCTATTTTATTTTTTATTTTGAAACAGGGTCTCACAAAGTTGCTGAGGCTGGCCTTGAACCTGCGATCCTCCTGTCTCAGCCTTTTAAGTACGGATATCACAGGCATGCACCACCCTGCCCGGCTTCTGAGTATTTATTTAAACCTCTTCCACCTCTAACCTTTCCTAAGGCTCTCAGGCACTTGCTATCTTAGAGCAAGAAAGAACTTGATAAGAGAGGACTTTAGATGGGCCATAATCTCAGGGTTCTGATAGGGGAAGGATTTTTCTGAGGATCCAGAATTTCAATTCCTCCAGTTGTGCTAAAGAAGCCCAAAGACAGCCCGGGGTGGTGCCACAGGCCTGTCATCCCAGTACATGGGAGGCTGAGACAGGAGGATCGTAGGTTCGAGGACAGCCTTAGCAACATAGCAAGACCCTCAGCAATTTAGTGAGGCTCTTAGCAACTTTAGGGAGACCCTGTTTCCAAATAAAAAATATAAAATAAGGGCTGGGGGTGTAGCTATGAGGTAGAATGCCCCTGGGTTCAAACCCCAGTACCACACACACACACACACAATGTTCAAAGGAATATCTCATTTCCATGAACTGTGATACGAAAGACATTTGTGGGTCACTGGCCCGCGTTATCAGGAGATTTTGCTCGCTTAGACATTTACCTTTTTCTTTGTCAATCATATTTTCTCTCGCCATACAGATACTCTCAATCCACCTCTAACCCTTCGAATGAGGAATGCAAATTTAAATGGAGATATTTTTTACTTATTGGAAGGCGTTAATCACTTTAAACCGTGTTAATGAATAGCACATTAAGCTGAGGCAAGTCTTGTTCAATTTCCGCAACCAAATTTAACTTTCCTAGGACGATGCTACTCGGTCATCCGTTAAAGTGGCAGTAAATTGTCTATTAGTCTAATGACATTTTAGTACCACGGAGAAAGGCCCGATGGTAAATGGTTTCTATTCTGGGGACAATTTTCAGATTAGAGCAAAAATAAAATAAAATAGACAAATTTGTACTGGACTAAATTCAAGACTTCCGGCAGCCATGTAAAATGTAATACGTCACCATCTATATGTATTTCTCCCTCTTTCCCTTCATTTCCTCTACCTCCTTTCTTCTGTCTCTCTGTCCCTGTCTTCTTCCATCCTCCTATAATTCTGTGTTTGTGTGTGTGCATGTGCACGCACACGTGTGTTTTACTGAGGTTTGAACCCAGGGGCTTTCTACCTCCAAGCTACACCCTCAACCCTTTTTTGATTTTTTATTTTCAAACAGGGTCTCGCTAAGTTGCTGAGGGTCTTACTACATTGCTAATGCTGGCCTCGAACCCATGACCTCCTGTTTCAGCCTCCCAAATACTGGGATTCGGGGGTGCAACATTGTGCCTGGCTCCTCCTGTAATTCTTTCTTTTCAAATTTCCTTAGGTTCTTTCCAAAATAACCAGCAGAGGGCGAATGTTCTTTGCGTAATTTTTTTATAAACCGGGAAGAAAGGAAATTCTTAAGGCCTGCTGGCCTCCCTCTGCATGTGACACATACTGGATTTTCCCACTTTCCTGGGTCCCTAAGTATCCATCGTCTCTTGACATTCTCACTACTCAACAAGACCACAATGAACACACCAAGAAAGCATGATGTCTCTTTCTTTTCTTGCTTTAACAAGCTGTTTGTTTCTAAAAAAAAAAAATGTGTTCCGTGAAACACATATTTAACACCAGTCAACAATGAAGTAATCTCCATGTCTAAGTTTATGCTGCTGTAAGACTCCTTCCCCCAAGGGTATATGTAACATGTCAAATTATAAAGTTAGAGAATCAGACTAGCAAATTAATAGTAAGCCAAGAAAAACCCAGTAGCCTTACAGAAATAGATACATTACAGCCCACAGAAGTTAGGGCCCAATTTTTTATTTTTATTTTATTTTATTTTGGTACTGGGGATTGAATCCAGGGGCACTGTACCTCTGAGTGACACCCCCAGCCCTATTTTATGTTTTATTTGAAACAGGGTCTCACTAGGTTGCTGAGAGTCATGCCAAATTGCTGAGGCTGGCCTCCAACCTGCGGTCCTCCTGTCTCAGCCTCCCAAGTACTGATATTACAGGTGTAAACCAGCACGCCTGGCTATGGCCCAAATGTAAGCAGCATAATATGGTTGCTTTGTTTTTCTGGCTGTGAGCTGTCATTTTACCCTAGGCAGAGAGTCGTTCTGGAAGATATACTGTGGAATGACAAACTCGCCAGAAGATTCAGGACAATAAAATAATCTTTAATTAGTCCTTACATTAGAAAAATGTAGCATGCCTTTTTGTTTCTCATTAAAAAAAAAGTAATAAAATACTTTAACTCATTTGGCGTAAAATCACTTTTTTTGGTACTGGGATTGAGCCCAGGGGTGTTCTACCTCTGCCCTACATCCTCAGTCCATTACTATTATTATTATTATTATTATTATTATTACTATTATATTGAAACAGTCTCTTGCTAAGTTGCTGAGGCTGGTCTCAAACCTGCAATCCTCCTGTCTCAGCCTCCTAGGTACTGGGATGACAGGTGTGAGTCACCATGCCCGGTTTGGTGTGAAATCACTTTTATGGTTGAGAATTTCATCTGTTGCTGTCAGGGAAGTCTTGGTTCAGTTGAAAATGCTAGCGTATAGACTTTTAGGAATATATACTTTGCCAGGCATGGTGGCGCACGCTTGTAATCCCAGTATTTGGGAGGCTGAGACCAGAGGATCTGGGTTCGCGGCCAACCTCAGCTACTTAGTGAGGCCCTCCGCAACATAATGAGACCGTTTCAAAATAAAGAATAAAATACAGGGCTGGGGATGTAGCCTGGAGTTATAATGCCCCTGGGTTCAATCCCTGGTACCGCCCCCCCAAAAAGGAGTATATACTTATTTATTTATTTGGGATTGAACCCAAGGGCATTCTACCTCTGAGTTACACCCCCCCAGCCCTATTTTATTTTTTGCTTTGAAACGGGGTCTTGCTAGGTTGTTCAGAGTCTAGCTAAGTTGCTAAGGCTGGCCTCCAACCTGCAATCCTCCTGTCTCAGCCTCCCAAGCACTGGGATGACAGGCGTGCACCACCATATCCAACTTCCCTGATGCTATTGAGGCAAAGATATTGCCCCATCTCCTTGGAGTCTTATAAATTCCCCTAGAGATGGCAGTCAGGGCCTTCCACCAGTCCTCCCCAGAGCAGCCTCCCTCCTTCATAAATCACACTTCATGGTCACTCCTCCGGTGTCTCTCCTGCAATGCAAAACTGTCACCCCCCCCTTTCTTTCTCCACTACCATAGTTGGGCCCTGATTTTTTGTGTGTGTACTGGAGATTGAACCCAGGAGCATTTTGCATTTGAGATACACTCCCCAGCCCTATTTTATTTTTTATATTTGAAACAGGGTCTCACTAAGTTGCAGAGGGCCTCACTAAGTTGCTGAGTTTGTCCTCAAACCTGCAATCCTCCTGTCTCAGCCTCCCAAGGACCAGGATTACAGGCACATGCCACCACATCTGACTGGATGATACATTTTTAACTTTGGCTCTAGACTTCTTTCCTAGAGATTACAGGCATTGGTGCAATTCACCACACAAAAATATACAGACGACACCCTGTTGATGTGAGACGTTCACAACCTTCATCTGCAAGAGCGACAACTATCATTCTTTGCAAACTGACAACACAATGTCCTCTTTGTCAGCAAAAAACAGATGGAGAGAAGTTCCTTCCTTCCCCCTTATAATGATATATATTGTCATAAAATATGAAATGTATATCATAAGGCATGTCATAAGGAAATGTATATCAGAAGGCTAGAAATGTAAGAAAATATAATACAGACCCTTCGCCGACCCTCTCATACTTGAACTATTGGGTCAGGTGCAACCGCGCTGGGGACATTCTGCTCATCGACCATCACAACCTTCCTGGAAAAACCCTGCTCACACACAGCAGAATGCTTTCTGTCCCCTAACCTTTCAATGTCCCCATAACATTTGTTTCCCTGACCCCACACTACCATCCCTTAGGGAACTGTTAGCTGACTGTCCCAGCACTGACCTACCCAGGCCACACTTACCCAGGAGCCAGTGGGCTGAAGTTCCCTCCAGACGCCATCCCTGGGTCCCTTACCCAATCTTAGTCCCCGTGTCTCTTACCCCATCCCCGTCCCTGGTCCCTGTGTCTCTTACCCCATCCCCGTCCCTGGTCCCTGTGTCCCTTACCCCATCCCCGTCCCTGGTCCCTGTGTCTCTTACCCCATCCCCGTCCCTGGTCCCTGTGTCTCTTACCCCATCCCCGTCCCTGGTCCCTGTGTCCCATACCCCATCCCCGTCCCTGGTCCCTGTGTCTCTTACCCCATCCCCATCCCTGGTCCCTGTGTCCCATACTCCATCCCTGTCCCTGGTCCCTATGTCCCATACCCCATCCCTATCCCTGGTCCCTGTGACTCTTACCCCATCCCCACGTTGCTCACTAACCCCCCCCCCCTGCTTGGAACCCGACAATTCCCATATGCAGTGAACACACACTCACATTTAGACGTCCTGCTTCTAATCCTCCCCCACCTGCGACTCTCCACACTCCTTCCTGGGCTCTGCAGAGATGGCCGGCCTTCACTCCGCGCAGGGAGGGCTGCAGGGACAGAGGGGCAAAGCGGCAGTGGCGGGGCTCCAGACCTCTGGGGCCCCCAGTGCCCGCACCGTGGGGCGGGGCTAGGCGAGGGCACGTAGCGGGCGAGATCTGGGCGGGTTCACAGAGTACAGAGGGCCTGCACCTGAGGGGCGCAGACGACTTGCACCTGACGCCCAGAGCCCACACAGGTGCCTCCGGGCCGGGGAGAGCGCCGCCCTTCGTAGGCAGCCGCCTGTGGCAGGCACGCAGCTCTGTGGCTGAAGCCAGAGCCCCCCTTCCTAGGAGGACCCAGTTTTGGAGGCGCAGTGCTTACCAGACCTCAGGTGAAGAGCAGAGACGGGGGCCCCCAGGTGTGGCGAGCCCAGACTAGGACTATGAGAAAGGAGGGTGTGGGGAGTTGGTGGCTGAGCTGAGCTGACCCACAGTTCCAGGACACTGCAGGGTGGGGACATATCCACCTGCTCAGGGGGGTGGGGGGGCTGGCCGCTCAGTTCCCCGGGGACCCAGGCTGACCTCCCTACCAGGCCAGCCAGCAGTGGGTCCCGTCCTGCGGATACTGTGGGGGCATCTGCGTCCCCTCATCCCCACAACTGGTGGCTTCTGTGTCCACAACCCTCATAAGGCAGGGGTATTTTGTCACACAACCAGGCAAGCCCAGGGACGTCAGGGGACTATGGGAGGGAGAGGGAGAAGGTGAGCCCTGGGCCCAGCGCTTCCTCCTGACCTAGCTTGTGGCCTAGTCTTCAGGATCAGGGGACATGAAAGGCCTTCAGTGATGGGTTCCTTGCTCACCCTGCAGCTCCGGGTGCAGCCTGTGCTTCCAGAAGCCAGGGTGTCTCTGCACCTCGGGCCCTGGGAGGGCCTCAAACTCGGGGAACCCTGGTGCCTCCCCCCGTGTCCACATGACAGAGCTGACTCTCTGCCTATGGCACCTGCCTTGCCTCGTCTGGCCAAGAAAATGTCCATCCCGACTGGCTGGGGGCCCGGGCCCACTGAGCCCCACATGGACTGTCTAAACCCTCCAGTGCACAGCCCCAGGGGCTGCCACACAGGTCCCCTCCTGGGATGTCCTCCCATGGGGCCACAGCCGCACATTCCAACCCATTAATGTATCAATCACTAACCCGTTATCAGCCCTAACCAGTAAGGTATCAATCACTAATCCATTATCAGCCCTAACCAGTAAGGTATCATTCACTTACAGTTTTGTGGTTTTCCTTTTTTTTTTTTTTTTGGTGATACTGAGGATTGAATCTAGGGGAGCTGTGCCTCTGAGCGACACCCCCAGCCCTGTTTCCACTGTCCCGCCTGCATCTCCCGGGCTCTCCTGCTCAGTGAGCAGCAGGGCTGATCCCCCCTGTTCTTCAAGTCAAATCTCTCACACTGGGGCTGTTTCTCTACCTGACTCAGAGCCATGTCCCTTCGGAAGCGCTTCGAGTCAGTCCTTGCTGCTGCGAAACCTCCCTAGGTCTGGACAGTCACTTTTTCCTTCCCAGTTCTCCATGAACCTTTTACATGGATACTGTTGCTCAAATTTATTTATTTATTTATTTATTTATTTATTTATTGCGGTACCGGGGATTGAACCCAGGGGCGTTCTACCTCCGCGCTACACCCCCGGCCCTATTTTTTTTTATACTTTATTTTGAAACCGGGTCTCACAAAGTTGCGGAGGGCCTCACTAGGTAGAGAGAGAGAGACAGGGAGAGAGAGAGAGAGAGCTGAGGCTGGCCGCGAACCTGGACCCTCCGGTCTCCGCCTCCCAAAGTACTGGGATTACAAGCGTGCGCCACCACGCCCGGCCTGTTGCTCAAATTTAAATGTGCCCAGCCCTGATGCTGTGGAGGAGGTGCAAAACAATGAGCTCTCTGTGGTCATAGTTCAAAATCATCCATTTTATTGTACGATTCATCAGAAAAAAAGAAATTTATTAAGAACCATTTCAAGGCAGGGGAAAGTTACCCAGCAAAAAGTCTCTGAGGTTGCTCCAAGGTTGGGGTGCAGGGGTCCCCACATGTCCAGGAGGCTCAGATGGCCTTGTGCCTGCAGTCCCTGTGGAGAAGCCCTGGGCAGTTTGCACATCCCTCCTGCAGCTGAGTCCACGCGGGGCTGACCGATATCAGGGTCCAAGGAGTTGAGAGACATGTTAATTAGCAAGAGTTAATCATCCCACAGTATATACCTGACCATCATACTGTACCCCACAAATGCATACAATTATAATTTATCAACTGTAAATGACATAGTAAGACCTTATGTAAAATAAAACACTAGACTGTGCCACCTACTGGGCACTGTCTGTCTTTGCCGTCTGCTCTCACTGGAGACACTTTGATGCTAAACAGTCCTCCGTGGCTCTTCTCTTTTTTCACTGAAGTTACATGACCTGGTCCAGGGCAGATGTGGGGCCAGTATTCAGCAACAACAGGTTCAAAATATCCACGTCATAATTCTCTGGAATACCTGCCTCCAGCCCCGACTGTTGTCTGGGATCCCAGTCGAAGGCTCACGATGGTGTTGGGCTGTGGAGGAAGTGGGGGTCCTCTGACCAGGGCTACACTGGGGAATGGGAGATGGCGGCTCTCTATTCTCCCCTGGGCTGTGCAGGGGAATAGCAGGCCTGTTGTTTCTTTTCTCCCACAGGCTGCACATGGGAATGGCGGCCAGGTTGTGTCTTCTGCCCCCTGTGACTGTGTGTCCTCTTCAGCCACCCAGGACAAGGAGGGGGAGGCACAAAGGGCAGGTTTGGTCACTCTCAGGGCACAGTGACGGTGGATGGATCTTCCGGGGGTGGAGGTGGCCCAACTCCCCAATGCTTGGGACTAAGCCGGAATGTGCGACATGCGCCCCCAGCTGGCCGTGTGTTGTAAATCCAGTAAGTACCCATGGCATTATCAACAGATAGGCAGGTCCGGTGTGGGTCGTAACCCAGGTAACCCATGACTTTCATAATGACTGGGATTGGCTGTCTGGGGACCAGCTGGCGAGGAGTTGGTGAATACCCTTCACCCTGTCTGAGCCTCAGGATTTTGTCAGCCTCTTGGTTGGGTCCACCATCAACAAGAGAAACACGAGGGTTTGGACGTGGGTGAATGGGGAATAGGGCAGCTCATCCTGGCCTGCTGCACCTGCTCCTTCAGCTCCTCATGGGGGGGCCCTCAAAGGGGAGGTGGCCTGTGAGCATAAGGAAAAGGAGCACGCCCAGGCCCCAGAGGTCCACCGTGGGGCCACACCATTTGCCCCAGTTCACCTCCAGGGCGATGAAAGGGGGAGTGCCACAAAACACCTTCATCTTGCATCTGCCCATGACCTGGTGGCTCACCCCAAAGTCTACGACGTTGATGTTGCCTTCCTGGTCCAGCACGATGTCCTCTGGCATCAGTCCCTGTGGGTGATGCCCTCCCCGTGGCAGTAGCACACCGCACACAGGACCCGCTTGAACAGCCGCCACGCCTCCTCCTCCAGCACGCCAGTGGGCAGCCGCCCCCTGCTCATGAGTTCCATGACCAGGTCCATGCAGTCCTCGGTGTCTACAATCTCAAACAGCTGGACCGCATTCTGACACTCCACTGCCCTCAAGATCTCCGTTTCCAAAAGGACAAGGGGGAGCTTGTCCCTGTCCTCAGACACTGCCTTCACCACCACTTTGGTCCTGGTGGGGATATGGCGGGCCAGGTAGACCCGGGCAAAGGTGGCCTGCCCAATGTCCCTCAGAATCTCATATTGACCCTTGAGGACATCCTCACAGGGAGAGCTGGCCGAGCGACCTGGCCCAGCCTTGCTACTCTCTCCTAGCACTGTCCATCGAAAGCCGCAACAGCAGCTGACGGGGCTAACGAATGTTCAACAAAATAACAAGCCCAGACAACCAGTAACGAACACACAAAACCACAAGCCCAAACCAACTAATCAGATCCCAAACCAGCAAACCACCAAACCAAAGCAGCTAGTTATCTTTGAGTCCTACAGGTCACCACCAAGTGCTCCCTGTACGTGTGGACAGAAGTCCAGTGGCAGCCAGGGCCTTAGATAGCCTGTGCTTGACACTCCATCACAGCAGCTCCTCGTGAAGTCACAGCAAGAAACAGCTAGATCACAGCTGGGCACGGCCCACTCTGAGTGTCACCCTTGGGGGCCTCCAGGACCCTTTCCTCTTTAATAAGGACTCCAGAAGCTTTTGCTTTGGTGGATTGTGGAGACTGATATTTACTTGTTCAGAAACTAAAATTTGTAGGATGTTTCAATGGTCTTTTCACTTTGAATATGAAAATCTGTAATATGTTTTGACTTTTAAAGACCTTATCAAATCTATACTTGAGATATCAAATTTATTTATCTATCTATTTATCTATTTATTTATTTATTTATTTATTTATTTATTTATGGTACTAGGGATTGACTCCAGTCCTGCTTTATTTTTTATTTTGAAACAGAGCCTCGTTAAGTTTCTGAGGGCCTTGCTAAGTTACTGAGGGTGGCCTCAAACCTGCGATCCTCCTGTCTTAGCCTCCCAAGTCCTGGGATTGCAGGTATTCCCCAACCATCACCAGCTCAAATTCCTTTTTAATTCAAAATGACTGGTGCCAAACGGATGGTAGCATTTCACTTGCACTGTGATCCTATAACAAAATGCTCTGTTCCTGAAGGCACCATAGGGCACACTGTTAACATCTATGGGGCCTAGAGGAAGGGGACTTTCTTCTTAAATCCCCCATAAGGTCCTTACTGAGTTTCCCATCAAAACCCTGGAATTTACAAAGCATGGGTTAATACACTCCAAGTGATGGAAACCACATCTGTCTGCCAGGAATCCTATAGTCAACAAAAGTGTCCTTCCCATAGCAGGGGTAGTTGGTGATGATCCCACATACATGGTCCTTTCATATGGTTGTAACAAAATATCTTAGGTGGGGTAATTTATTAACAACTGAAATCCATCCTCTGTGTTTTTGGAGGCTAGAAAGTGTAAGGTCAAGGCCCCAGGATATTAAGTGTGTGGAGAGTGTTGGCTTCCTCTTTCTAACAGGGTACCTTCTTTGCTGTGTCCCCAAATACTGGAGGGGCCAAAAGGTTGAACTCACTATCTCAAGCTCTTTCTTTCCCTCTTCTCCTGTTTTTTTCTTTTTCTTTGTTCTTTTCTTTTGCGGTGCTGGGGCTCGAACCCAGGGGCATTCTACCACTGAGCTACCACAGCCCTTTTGATCTTCTTTTCAGATATGGTCTTGCTAACTTGACCAGGCTGGCCTTCCACTTGCCATCCATCCTCTGGCCTCAGCTTAGTGAGTAGCTGGGGTTACAGGCTTGTGCCACCAAGTCTGGCTTAAAATATGTACTTTGTAGAAACATGTGTGTGCACTGGGAATTGAACCAAGGCCTTGTGCATGGTACACAGACGTTCTTATCTTTTTTGTATTCTTCATTTTCCGTAATAATACTCTAAAGCTGATGTTAGCATTAAAGATCTTTGTCATACAATGCTGATACTTTTGCTTTCATTTTGCAGTACTGTCTATAGACATTATCTGATGATTTAGAACAGTCACATGCAGTGTACAAATGTGCACTCGATATCACACAAGTTCCATTTGCCTAACTACTGGTACTGTATTTTGCAAAGATATATCATCTGTCTCTAAATTCCTTAAAATGGTTGATATGTAAAATTTAACTTTGAAATAGTGGCATTAAAGACCCTATGGGGTTTTTAAACTAGGCAAGCCAGTTATATGGAATAGTAACATCTCCCTAAGTTGCTGAGGCTGGCCTTGAACCTGTGATTCTCCTGTCTCAGCTTCCCAAGTACTAGGATTACAGGCATGCACCACCACACCTGGCTCTAGTGTTTTAAAATATAACTCAATAATTAGACTTTCATTATGACATAATAAAGTGCAATATGGGATTCATTTGAGAGGTTAGCCTCCCGATCAGGGAGTATTGGGTGGTAACTTAGGTAGGTGGGGTGTGGCTGGAGAATGTGGGTCCCTATGGTGTGGGGCATTAGGGATTGTAATTTTGTCTTTCAATCCCCTTGCTTGCTGGCTCTCTTGCTTTCAGCCTCTGTGAAGTGAAAGCAGAGCCCTTGCTCTCTTCCTCTCTGTTTCCTGCTGCCATGCCCTGAGATCCCCAGGGCTGAACCCCACAGAAAGACAGAGTCTGGGGCTCCTCGCAGATGTAAAAAGCCCAGATCCTCGGCCCTGGGTGACCTCTTGGCAGCCACACAAAGGGGGAAGGACCAAGGCTCAATACTGCATGACCTTGGCCTCACAGCATCCTGGGAGTGGTGAGGTCGCTGTTCGCGGTGCTGAAGACCAGAATCAGAGCTGGAGAGAAGCACGATCGCTGTCCGTGGTGCTGAAGTCCAGACCCAGCGCCCGAGAGCGGTGCGATCGCTGTCCTTGGTGCTGAAGGCCAAACTCAGGGCAAAGAATCGCGACTGATGTCTGTCCGTGCAACTTAATTCCAGACTTAGAGCTGGAGGAAAATGCGCCAAGACAGCAGGTCAGAGCTGAAAGGGCTCCTGGAGCTCATTCCCCCCCCCGAGCCTTATTTGTTTTTTGTTGTTTGGGGTACTGGACCTTGAACCCAGGGGAGGTCTATCTCTGAGCTATACCCTCAGCCCGTTTTCTTTTATTTCTTCTTATTTATTTATTCATTTATTTATTTATTTTTATTTTTATTTTTGTGGTACTGGGGATTGAACCCAGGGTCGTTCTACCTCTGAGTTACACCCCCAGCTCACTAAGATGCAGAGCGCCTCACTAAGTAGCTGAGGCTGGCCGCGAACCTGTGATCCTCCTGTCTCTTGTAATCCCAAGTACTGGGATTACAAGCATGCGCCACCATACCCACATCCAAGGTACCTCATTTTGTTGATGTTCCAGAAAGAAGAAGTGTGGAGAAGGGAAAGGATTCACTCAAGGACATGCAGTGACCTTTAGAGTGGGAATAGAAGCAATCTCCTGATTCATGCTCAGACCTAGAAGCTCAGGTTGTGGGAGGCTCCCCGGGTGACACTCACAATGCAGAACCACAACTAGTTCTAAAATGCCAGACAAAAATTCCCCGGACATGTTGGAGTACAGCCCCCAGGACACAATGGTTAGACCTCTATTTCTCTCTGTGGCCCTGTATCCAGCTGTTTGCCTCCCAACTGTCCTGCTCCATGTCCAACCACCTTTCCAATCCACTGAAGAAGGGGGTGTGCATGCTACAGCCTTAGGGGCCACAAGTTCCATATGTGAAAGCTACCGGTTCAAGGACAACCTGTTGTGGACTCTGCCTGAAACACATTAGTTAATATTAAGTCTTATGTCAGTATTGAAAAAAAAAACCAAATGATGTACTTCACATATATTGTGCATTTTATGCCTGATCCCATTAATAATGTACTGGAACTAACAATGCTTTATATTACATAATATACATATGTATAATCCACATTAATGATTAACCCCATGCATAGAAGCATGTCCATTAAACCCATAATGTACAAAACCATTTATAATTTCACATACTGCATTAAACAACATGAATATCATTCTGTACACATAATTATATCTCTCACATAGGACATGTTATTAATTGTACATATGTCACAGTATTTTTGACCTTACATGGCACATTCAATCATAAACCTACCTTTCCTTTCAAAATGTTTAGCATCTCCAATTGTGGCCTCTTGATCTACCGTCCTTCATGAAATTAGCAAACTGCTTGGGAAGCATCCTTCCTCTCCTCTGGACTCATAAAACTTGGGGATTTCTACCCTGAAATTATAACTGGCATCAGGATTTTACTTCAGT
Organism: Glis glis; assembly: GCA_004027185.1. Lineage (NCBI taxonomy): Eukaryota > Metazoa > Chordata > Mammalia > Rodentia > Gliridae > Glis > Glis glis. Next base: position 2,276 of record PVJS01036746.1, on the reverse strand, counting down.
GCCATAATCCTAAAATTGCCCACTTGTTCCTCTTAAATAACACATCTTAATGAATTCATGACTAATCAGCCCATGATCACACATAACTGTGGTGCCATGCATTTGGTATTGTTTTTAATTTTCAGGGTGCTTGACCCAGCATAGCCATACAAGCTTGGATGCAGTCATTCCACTGTTAGCTGAGCTTATCTTTGAATATTCTCTACCCACATAATAAAAACCATAAGGCACTAATTTATCCCTGCTTGATGGACATAAGGAAATTGAACTCAGACTTACACAGGAATGTGCACATGCACACACATACACACACACACACACACACACACACACACACACACTCACTCACACTCACACACTCACCAAAACAAAACAATAGCCAAAAAGCAGTAGTCATTAGTTTAACTGCTTTACCCTTTTTCTAGGATTGTTATGTGACTAAAAATGCAAGTTAGATATTGCAACAAACTATAAAACCATTAAAAACCTTACATATTATTATTTTAATAAAAAATTCTTTACAAAAACACATCCGAAAAGAACTGCCATTTTAAATCATAGCCCTCATTAAACAAGTCTCAATTCCCTTCCAAAAGTTAGACTCAATAGGAAGAAACTTATCCCTTGAAAACTGTGCATTTTGAAATGAGTTTTCAGCAGACATGGTGGCACATTCCTGTGATATCAGTACTCGGGAGGCTGAGACATGAGAAGCACAGATTCAAGGCCAGCCTCAGCAACTTAGCAGAGACCTTCAGCAACTTAGTGAGACCTTGTTTCAAAATTAAAAAATAAGCCAGGCATGGTGGCACATGCCTGTAATTCCAGTTCTTGGGAGGCTGAGACAGGAGGATTGCAAGTTTGAGGACAGCCTCAGCTACTTAGTGAGATCCTTAGCAACTTAGCAAGACCCTGTTTCAAAATAAAAATACAAAAAGTGCTGGGAGTGTAGCTCAGAGGTAGAATGCCCCTGGGTTCAATCCCCAGTACCTAAAATACAATACAATAAAATTTCTTCAAAACCATTCTACAAGGCATACTATTTTATTCCAAAATATTGCATAGTTTAATAAATACCAATTCTATGGGTCTTTGACACTATATGTACATTCAGGTTGAAATGGTGAAAGGACAAGAAAACCTAATTTGGACAAATTTGTCCCAAATTCAGCTGAGTCTGCCAAGTTGTGATAATGGAATGACATGTTGAATTGACACAAATATTGTTACAGCTGCAATAAATAGGATTGTGTTTTCCCCTGAGAAGGGAGACGCTGAGGCCAGCAATATAGGAACATTTTATTTTATTCAGTTTCATTCTGCAGGTAGTTTTTTTCTTTTTCTTTTTTCTTTCCTTCTTTTTTTTTTTTTGGTGGTACTGGGGATTGAACCCAGGGGATCTCTGCCTCCAGGCTATACCCTCAGCCCTATTTTTTATTTTTTAATTTGGAAACAGGGTCTCTCTAACTTGCTGAGAGTCTCACTAAGTTGCTGAGGCTGGCTTCAAACCTGTGATCCTCCTGTCTCAGCTTCCCAAGTACTGGAATTATAGGTATGCACCACCATGCCTGGCTTGCAGGTAGCTTTTATGTTTTTTTTTTTAATTTTGGTACTGGAGATTGATTCCAGGAGCATTCTACCTCTGAGCTATACCCTCAGCCCCTTTTAGTTTTTATTTTGAAACAGGGACTTGCTAAGTTGCTGAGGCTGGCTTAAAACCTGTGATCCTCCTGCCTCAGCCTCCCAAGTACTGAGATTACAGAACTACTCCACCATGCATGAATTTTCATATGCTTTTTTATTTTTAAATAAATTGTACAGTTAATACACTGGTCAATTCTTCTGAAGTCCAATAGTTAAAAAGTGAAATAATACCAATTCCTTTTCGATTAGCTACTTTGAAGGAAAACCATACTTAGACTAGAAACATAACAAGGATTTGACACAGTCTGATATCCTGACCACATTTTTCTGATAACAAATCCTGGTAATGATGAAGACTTAATTAAAAATTACACAACAATCTGTTAGCTAGAAGTCTGAGGTCCGACTTTGCAAGTTAAGAACATGTAAATTGCTTTACCATATTTGAATCGCTTTGTGGTTTCAGGAGGAATTTATATGATCACTGATTGCATGTATTTTATATTTATTTATTTATTTATTTATTTATTTATTTATTTTATTGTGATACTGGGGTCTGAACCCAGGGACATTCAACCTCTGAGCCACACCCTCAGCCCTTTTTAATTTTCTTTTTCTTTTTTTTTTTTTTT
>PVJS01036745.1:0-20294 GCA_004027185.1 Glis glis | reverse complement strand
AAGAGAGAGAGGGAGAGAGAGAGAGAGAGAGAGAGAGAGAGAGAGAGCGCTGAGGCTGGCCGTGAACCGGGATCCTCCGGTCTCCACCTCCCAAAGTACTGGGATTACAAGTGTGTGCCACCACGCCCGGCAAGCTTCTGATTTTTTATGATTGATTTTGTATCCAGACACTTTGCTGAATTTGTTGATCAGTTCTATGAGCCTTTTAGTTGAGTTTGTTGGATCTTCTAAGTATAATATCATGTCATCTGCAAATAGAGATAGTTTCAGTTCCTCATTTCCTATTTGTACTTCTTTTATTTCCTTCTCTTGCCTTATTGCTCTGGCTAGAGTCCCGAGTACTATATTGAAAAGGAGTGGTGACAGCAGACATCCTTGTCTTGTTTCTGTTTTTAAAGGGAACTCTTGAAGTTTTTTCCCCATTCAGTATGATGTTGGCTGTGGGCCTGTTGTATATTGCCTTTATGATGTTGAGGTATGTTCCTTCTATTCCAATTCTGCAGTGTTCTTATCATGAATGGGTGGGTGTTGGATTTTGTGAAATGCTTTTTCAGCATCTATTGAAATGATCATGTGATTTTTGTCTTTAGTTCTGTTTATGTGGTGGATTACATGGATTGTTTTTTGTATGTTGAACCAGCCTTGCATCCCTGGGATGAACCCGACTTGGTCATGATGTATGATTTTCGTGATGTGGTTTTGAATGTGCATTGCTAGTATTTTGATTAGAAGTTTTGCGTCTAAGTTCATCAACGATATAGGTTTGTAGTTTTCTTTTCTTGAGCTGTCTTTGTTTGGTTTTGGTATTAGTGTAATGTTGGCTTCATAGAATGTGTTTGGGAGAGTCCCATTTCTTTCTATCTCATGGAATAGATTGAGGAGTATTGGGATTAGTTCTTCTGTAAAGGTTTTATAAAATTCACTTGGGAAACCATCTGGACCTGGGCTTTTCTTTGATGGTAGGCTCTTTATTGCTGCTTAAATCTCATTAATTGCTATTGGTCGATTTAAATTTTGTATGTTTTCTTGATTCAACCTAGGAAGGTTGTACGCATCTAGGAATTTGTCAATTTCTTCTAGGTTTTCCATTTTGTTGGAGTATAGTTTTTCAAAGTAGTTTCTGATTATTCTCTGGATTTCTATGCTGTCAGTGGTAATATCACCTTTTTCATCTCTTATTTTAGTAATTTGGGTTGATTCTTTCTTTTGGTTAGGTCGGATGGCTAGTGGTTTATCTGTCTTGTTTATTTTTTCAAGGAACCAGCTTTTGGAACCCCCAGCCCTATTTTATTTTTTACTTTGAAACAGGGTATCACTAAGTTGCGGAGGCCCTCGCTAAGTTGCTGAGCTGTGAAACTGCGATCCTCCTGTCTCAGCCTCCAAGTACTGGGATGACAAGCGTGCGCCACCACACCTGGCTCTATAGCTCATATTTTTGAAAGAACTTTTGCAGAGCTAAGGATTTATTTATTTATTATTTTTGATAATAAAAATAATTATTTTTATTATTTATTTATTCATTTATTATTATTATTATTTATTATTATTGTTATTATTATTTATTAATTATTTTATAATTATTTTTATTATCAAAAAATAGGGCCTCACACATGCTTGACAAGCATTTGACCTCCTAGCTACATCCCCAGCCCTTTTTATTTTTTGTTTTGAGACAGAGTTTCATCAAATTGTCTAGGCTGGCTTTGAGCTTGCTATCCTCAGTTTCCCAGGTAGCTGGGATTATAGCCATACACTCCTATGACCAGTTTAATTTTTAAAAATTGATGCATTAAAATTGTACATAATTGTGGATTCATTGTAACATTTGTACATGCACATAACATAATTTGGTCAATTTAATTCCCCATACCTCTCCTTTCCCTTTCTCTCTCCCCCTGGTCCCTTTCCTCTGTTCTACTGGTCTCCCTTCTATATTCATGAGACCTCCCCACCCCATTTTTTTCCTTTTAACTCTAGTGTCCACATGTGAGAGTCGATATAACAACCCTTGCCTTTCTGAGTCTGGCTTATTTCCCTTAACATAATGTTCTCCAGTTCCATCCATTTTCCTGAAAATGACATAACTTAATTCTTCTTTATGGTCGAATAAAATGCATATCTATCTATCTAATAAATACATACCACATTTCTTTTTCCATTCATCTGTTGATGGACAGGCTGTTTCCATAATTTTACTATTGTGATGGGCTTTTTATTATGCTCAGTTTATCAACTTTTATTTCTGCTGTAGAGTGTATCTTTGGTGTCAAGTCTATGAACTCTACTTTCTATTGTTTTATTCTGAAAGTTTTATAATTATATATTATATGAAATACATATGTATGTGTATCTATGTATTTATCTATTATCTATCTATCTATTATCTATCTGTCTATATCTGAGGTGCTGGGGATTGAACGCAGGGTGTCAGGTCGGCAAGTGCTCTACCACTGGGCTACACCCCCAACCCCATCTAGTTTTGTATTTTAATTTGAGTCTGTGGTCTATATTGAGTTAATTGTACCTTAATTTGAGTCTGTGGTCTATGCTGAGTTAATCGTAGTGTGTAAGATGGGAGACAGGTCCAGGTTTACTTTTTGCCTGTGGATGTACAATTAATTACTCCAGTCGATTGTCCTTCCTCCATCTTCAACGGTTGTCTTTCCCAGACCTTGGTTGGCCATCCTTGGTTGGGTCTATTCCTGGGCGCTCTGTTCTCTTCATTGATCTACGTGTCTATCTTTTTGCTGACGCCACACCCTCTTCATTTCTGTAGCTATGTAAGTCTAAATCATTCAGGAAGAGTGCCTTCTCACACTTTATTCCCACCAAAACTGTTTTATCTATTCTGGTTCCTTCGCCTTTCCATGCAAATTTTAGAACAATCTTGCCCACACCTACAAAATGTCTTGCTGGGATTTTAATAGAATTGCATTAAACTCATATGTGAATTAGAGGAGGAGTAATAGCTTTACTATATTGAGTTTTCTAGCACAAAACCCTGGATGTCTCTCCATTCATTTAGGTCTTCTTTCAACAGAATTTTGTAGTTTTCAACATACAAGTTCTGTATATGTTTTGTTGCATTTACCAGTGAGTATTTAACTTTTGAGCAATTATAAATGTCACTGTATTTTTACTCTTGTTTCCATGTGATCTTTGTTATATAGAAAAATACTGATTTGATGTCCTATCATCTTATCAAAATCACTTAATTTCTAGTTTTTCTAAAAAATTATAGATTCCTTGGGACTTTCTAGGTGGACAATCAAGTCAGCTGCAAACAGGGACAGTTTTATTTCTTCCTTTCTAATTTTCATGCCTTTTATTTCCTTTTTTACTCTATGGCTCTGGGTAGAGACTCCAATGTCAAATGCTTTTTTCTTCATTAATTGATATGATCTTGTGAGTTTTCTTCATTAGCCGATTAATACATTAATTAATACATTGATTGACTTTTAAAAATATTGAACCATCCACAAAATTTGGGTTAAATCCCAGTTGGTCATGATATATACCTTTAAAAATACATATTGGTGAATTCTGTTTTGTTAAGCATTTTTGTATCTATATGAATGAGGGATATAGGTTTATGCTTTTGGGGGTTTTGTTTTTTTGGGGGGTGCTGACATTGTCTGGCCTCATAAAATGAATTGAGAAGAGTTTACTCCTATTTTCTCGAAGAACTTATGCAAAATTGATGTGAATTCTTTTTGAAATATTTGGAAGAATTCTCCAATAGAACTACTTGGACCTGAAAATGTTCTTTTTTTGGAGTTTTAAATTACAATTTTCTCAGTGGTTATAGGGCTATCCAAATGATCTATTTCATATTGGGTGAGTTGTCATAGTTTTTTTTTTTGTACTGAGGATGGAATCCAGGGGCATTCTACCTCCGAGCAACACCCCCAGCCTTTTGTATGTATGTGGTACTGGAGGTGGAAACCAGAGGCCTTCTATCTCTGGGCTATACCCCCAGCCCTATTTTATTTTTTAGTTTTTGAAACAGGGTCTCGCTAAGTTGCTGAGGCTGGCCTTGAACCTGTGATCCTCCTGTCTTAGCCTCCCAAGTACTGGGACTAGAGGCATGTGCTACCACACCTGGCCTAGATGAGTTTTTTGAAGAATCTGTACACTTCTTCATTTTCAAATTTATGTGTGTGGAATTTTGTCATACATAGTTATTTTCACACTGAGGTCTGCAGGATCTGTGGAGATACTATGTTTAATTACAAATTTTGGTAATTTTTGTCTTCTTTCCTCATCAGTCTTATTAGAGCTTTGTCAATTTTACTGATCATTCAAGACCCAGCTGTTATATAATTTTTCAGCTGGATGTGGTGGTGTATGCTAGTACTTGGGAGGCTGAAACAGGAGAATCACAGGTTTGAGGCTAGCCTTGACAATTTAGCGAGATCCTGTTTCAATAAATACAGAGGGCTGGGGGTTTAACTCAGGGCTGGGGGTTTAACTCTGGGTTCAATCTCCAGTAACACACACACACACACACACACACACACACACACACACACACACACAAACTAGCTTTTAGTTTCACTGATTTTTCTCTTTAATTTTTGTTTTTAATTTCATTGATTTCTCCTGTTTTTATTAGTTCCTTTTCTCTGCTTTCTTTGGATGTACTTATTCTTCTTTCCCTTGGGTGGGAACCTGGATTATTGATTTGAGATGTTCCCTCCTTATTAATGTAAGCATCTTTAGTGTCAGTATTTGGCACTTTAGCCCCACTTCCCTGGACCCACAGTTTGGGATATATATATATATATATCCTCTGGTCACTTTAGCAGCGTGCTGTCTAGTCTCCAAGTGCTTGGACTGATGCCTGTTGTCTTTCAATTACTGGTTTTCCAGTTTGCTGCACTGTGGTTTGAGAGCACACTCCCCCTCTTACAGATAGAGCGGTGAAGCCCTTGGGAGGTCAATCAGCTTGCTCAGGTTATCGGTTGCGAGTGCTGGGATGTTGAACTTTGGTGGCACAATCCCATGACACACACTCCTGACTGCCGGTTCCAGCTACCCCGGGAGCAGAGCGGGCAAGCTGAGCTTTTCTCAGGTGGAGAGTGCTGGGGAGGGCAGCAGAGGTCAGACTGAAAAGACAGGTGGAACCCAGCGTGTGAGTCACGTGGGTGGCCTGTACCCAGCAGTCATGAGGAAGGCTTGAACAGCATTAGGCACAAGAGTGACACACCCATCTTTCCATTTAGAAAATCCAAGTTGATGACAGTGGGGCAGGCTTGTTAGAGGGGACAGACTGCGGGGGCGGGGGGAGAGCAGCTGACAGCGGGGCCCTTCCAGAAGAGACCTGGCTGTGGCCTGAGCAGCAGTGGTCCAGGGACCCAGAGGGTCCCTTGATGGGGTTGTTTAGTTAGGCACCTGATTGGACTTAAGAAAAGCAAAAGAAATTAGATAAGTCCCAGGATATTTTTTTTTCTTTGCAGACTGTGTAGGCGGAGAAGCAATTTACTAAACTAAGACTGAAGTGGTATGATTTTAAGGAGAAGCAGGGAGATTTCAGTGTTGCACAGGCTGAGTCTGAGACACTCTCGAGACAGCCAGATGAAGGTCTCTAGACATGCGAGTGGGGCACAGAGCAGAGCGAACTGTCCTCAGAGCTGCTGGAGTCTGTTCTCCATTTCTGCTGTTCCAGCTGTGAAGATCTGTAAAACAAATACGAGAAGGAACAGGCTGGAAAGCCAGAGGAAATCCGGCAGAATGGAGGGGAGTGCCTGAAACAGCCATGTTATCCAGTCACTAGAAGTGTCCCCCAGGGTGATGTGGCTGGCGATGGCCTCCAGATGGGCAGCATACTGTCCTTTTCTGGCATGAGCAGCTCTGGGGTGTGCGGGGGCTAGGGGGGAGCTGTACTAGGAAGCATTTACCCTGGGGCCTCATATAAGTCAATTTAGCTTTTCAATGAACCCAGCCAGGCATCAGATGAATTCTGATCCTCAAACCCGCCTCGCTGCCACAGGACCAAGCAGGCTCGCCTCCAATTGACTGGAAACAGTGCGCAGATGTGGCCTCTGCCCTAGCCATGGATCAAGCAGTCCCAGGTGTGGGTCTTGTCCTTAGAAAAGACCAGACTGCAGGGATAGCAGCCCTGCTAGATAGGCGGTTTTTAACAGATATTGGAAAATAAAAATAGATCTTTGGCTTTAAAATAAAGTCTCTCCAAAATAGCGGTTACTTTAGGGAAAGAATTAACGGGAGGGGTGTGAGCAGCCAGCTGGGTGCTGGGAATCTTCACTAGCTTGATTTGGGTGGTTACATGGGTTTATACATAAGTAAAAAGAAATCCATATTCTGTGCATTTGACTATATTTAAGCTTCCATGGATGGAATTGTGTCCATCCAAATTCACATTCTAATTCCCAGCCACTCACTCAGCGTGACCTTATTTGGAAGTAGGGTTATTGCAGATATGAGTCTAGTTGTACTTAACTAGTTATTCTTAGTTAGGATGGGCCTCTAATCCAATATGATGGGTGTCCAAGTTAAAAGGGAAAATCTGGACATAGGCACACAGAGGGCCATGGGAAGGCTGCAGTGACAGGGCCACAAGCCCAGGATCTCAGGAGGCTGAGAGAGCCAGCAGACGCCACCCAGCGCAGCCTCAGAAGGGCTGGCACCTGGGCTTTGGCATGGAGAAGCCATGCATTCTTGCAGTTGAAGACACCCAGACTGCTGTACTTTGACATGGAAGTCCTGCAACCTAACACGCAAGCCACGCCCCCTTCAAATAAGGACTGTCAGGAAGCTTCTGAAAGAGCTGCCCCAGCACACCACCTACAAAGACATGGTTAAAGGAGAGAATAATTCACCCAGAGGTCTGAGCATTGGGCAGCCACCACAAAGAACCAAGTTGGAATATATACGTTTTTAGATTTCAAAAAGTTGCTACAAACCTATGATAATCAGAATAGCATGGCTCAGGCATAAAGATAGATGTGTAGATCGATGGGATAGAATTGAGAGTCCAGGAATAGGCCTGTATGTCTAGGGCTACCTGATTTCAACAGGTGTCAAGGCAATCCAGTGGGGGAATGAATAGCTTTTTTCACTAATGGTGCTGGAATAAATGGATTCCCACATGGGAGAGAATGAATTTTGAGCCTTACCTCACACCATATACAAAAATGGCCTCAAAATAGATCCAATACTAAAATCTAAGAGCTGAAATTGTAAAGCTGTTTAGAAGAGAACACAGGTTGTAAATCCTGTGATCTTGAATTAGGTAACAATTTGGGTTTTTTTTTTATGACACCTAAAGCACATGCAACCAAAGGAAAAGCTAGGTAATTTGAATTCCATAAAAATTTAAAACTTTTGTGAATAAAAGTATATTATCAAAGTAAAATAAAATCCACAGAATGGGATAAAATTTTCCAGTCACATATCTGATAAGTATTCATGTCTAGAAAATATAAAGAACTCTTACATCTTGCTGATTTAAAAAAAAAAAGGCCAAAATAACCTAACTAAAAGGGATTTGAATAGATGTTTCTCCAAAAAAAGTATAAAAATGGCTCCATTTACTGCTAGTGGGAATGTGAAAAAGGGAACCTTTCAAAATCGCCCTGGCGGTTCCTGAAAATGTTAAACACAGAGTTACTAGAGGACCAGCAATTTCACTCCTAAGCACATGGCCCAAGAAAGTTGAAAACATGTTCACACAGAAAATTGCATACAAATGTTCATAGCAGCATTATTCACAATAGTCCAAAACTGGAAATAACACAAATGCTCATAAGCTGAAGGATGGATAAATAAGATGTAAATATATATGTAGTTTTATTTATATATAATTCTGGCATAAAATAAATGAAATATTGATGCACACTACAATCTAGAGGAGCTTTGAAGATCTTAGGCTACATGAAAGAAGCCAGACACAAAAGGCCAAATAATATATGATTTAATTTACAGGAAATGTACAGAATGGGCAAATCCATAGAGACGGAAAGTAGATTAGTGGTTATTAGAGGTTCGGGGCGGGAAGAACAGAACACTGTGAATGGGGCCAGGGTTTCTTTTGGGGGTGATGAAAACATTATGGGGTTAGTAGTGATTGCACAACCTTGAGAACAGACTAAGACCACTGAATTGTACACTTTAAGAAAAACAATTAAGACTCATCTCAGGGAAAAGGGGAGTTTCCTGGGAAAAGGGGAGTTTTCTGGTTTCTCCCAGGCGAGGTCTCTGACTGGAATCAGTGTGGAGAAGCCACGACAATTGACAGTTGAGCACCTCGTCCCCATCCTGCAGCTGAGTCCTCTGTGGCCAAAGTCAGGGAGTAGTGCACCGTGCTCACCACCTGCCTGAACACCCTCCGGGCCTCCTCCTCCTCCAAGCCAGCCGACTCCCAGATGCAGCGCAGCAGCCCCCACTCACGTGCTCCATCACCAGGTAGACAAAGTCCGCCGAGTCTATGATCTCAAACAGCTGGATGACGTTCAGGTGCTCCACTGTCCTCATGATGTCCATTTTGGACCCAATGAAGGGGTTGTCACCAAACATAGACATGACCTTCACGGCCACCTTGTTCCCGGTGAGGATATGGCGGGCCAATTTGACCCGGGCAGAAGCGCCTTTGCCAATGTCCCTCAGGACCATATAATTGTCCATGAGAGCATCCTCACAGGGAGAGCTGGCCATGAAGCCTGGCCTGGCCTCTACTCTGTCTCCTAGCACTGTCCATCAAAAGCCGCAATAGCAACTAACGATGCTAGCTAAAAAAACCAAACAACAACAACCCAACAAACAAAATTACAGCAAAATAACAAACACAAACAAACAAAAAAACAAACAAACAAACTCACACACAAAACAACAAAGCCAAAGCCCAAACCAACAAATCAGATCTAAAGCCACCAAACCACCAAAAAGCCCTAACTATCCTGGAGTCTGACAGGTCGCCACCAAGAGGTCCCTGTACTAGTGGACAAAAGCCAGCCGTGGCGAGGGCATTATATAGCCAGTGCTGGAGACTCCCTCACAATGGCTCCTTGTGAGGTCACATGGCCGGGTCACGGCTGGGTGTGGCCCACTGTGACTGTCTCACTTTTGGGCCTCCAGGACTTTTCCACTTTAATAAGAAGAATAAGAAGGACTCTAGAAGCTTTTTAGCTTCATTGTGTTGTGGAGGCTGATGTTTACTTGTTTAGAAATTAAAATTTGGCCTGGCATGGTGGCGGACGCTTGTAATCCCAGTACTTGGAAGGCTGAGACAGGAGGATCGCAGGTTCATGGCCAGCCTCAGCTACTTAGCAAGACCCTGTTTCAAAAAAAATAAATAAATAACAAGGCTGGGGGTGTAGTTCACAGGTAGAATGCCCCTGGGTTCAATCCCCAGTACTGCAAAAAAACAAAAGAAAAACGAAATTAAAATTTGTAGGATGCTTCAATGTTTTTTTTCATTTCTAGTAAAAATCTAATTTTTTTTTTACTTTTAAAGACATCATATCTACCCTTAAGGTATTCAATTTCTTTTTCTTTCAACTTGAAATGATTGGTGTTGAAAGAATGATAGCACATCACTCACATCATGATACCACGCCACTCACATCATGATATCAAAACGCTCTGTTCCCTAAGACCATAGGACATGCTATTAGCATCTATGGGACTGAAAGAAAGGGAGCGCGCATCCTGATCGCCCCGTAAGGTCCTCATCACACTTATTTAATTATTTTTAAACTTTTATTGGTGCATTGTAATTACACATCACAGTGAGGTTCAAAGTGATAGACACAGCGCTTGGTGTATTTCCTGCGGCATCCCTCCCCGCTCTCCTCTCCTCCCTTCCCATACAGTTAGTGAGATTGGTAGAGATGCCTTCATATACCGACATAATATTATTTGAACTGTTTCCTTCCTCGATCCTCCTTTTTCCCCTCCCCACCTCCCTCCCACAATCCCTTCCACTCTTCTACTGGTCTCTCTCATTTTCACGAAGTCCATTTTGTTTCCTATTTTCTCTCTAGCTTCCACATATGAGAGAAAATGTATGACCCTTGACTTTCTGAGAGTGGCTGATCTCACTTAGCATAATATTCTCTAGTTTCAACCATTTTCCTGCAGATGACATAATTTTCTTCCTCATATGGCTGAATAAAACTCCATTGTGTGCATACACCACATTTTCTTTATCCATCCATCTGTTGGCCGACACCTAGGCGGTTCCATATTTGGCTATTGTGAATTGTGCTGCTATACGCATGGGCATGCACGTATCACTAGAGTATCCTAACTTCAATTCTTTTGGAAAGATACCGAGGAGTGATACAGCTGGGTCGTATGGTGGTTCCATTCCCAGTTTTTTGAGGAACTTCCATACTGATTATGGTTATACGAATTTATTTATTTTAATATACTTTTATTGGTGCATTATAGTCTCACAACATAATGTAAATCATGTTGATAGTGACATACATGCACGCAGCACTTGGTGGGCTTTCCCCTGGCTCCCTCCCCATCCCCCCTTCCCCATACAGGAATTATACACTTTATTTATTTATTTATTTATTTATTTATTTATTTATTTATTTATTTTTGCGGTACCGGGGATTGAATCCAGGGGCGTTCTACCTCCGCGCTACACCCCCAGCCCTATTTTTTATACTTTATTTTGAAAGCAGTTCTCACGAAGTTGCAGAAGCCTCACTAAGTAGAGAGAGATAGAGAGAGAGAGACAGGGAGAGACAGAGAGAGAGAGCTGAGGCTGGCCGCGAACCTGAATCCTCCAGTCTCAGCCTCCCAAAGTACTGGGATTACAAGCGTGCGCCACCACGCCCAGAGCCGGAATTGTACACTTTAAAATGGTGAATTTTATAGTATGTGAACTATGTAGGTCTTTTAACAACATAAAGGCAAAGGAAAATTAACAGGTAACAAACCAGAAAACTATTTGTAACACAACAAACAAAAGATCTGTTAAAATTAATTTTTAAAACACCAATAGAAACATCAGCAAAGGACAGGAGACAGTAAACAGCCTCACATAAAATGAAAAGAAATTTGAAGGGTAAGAAATAGATGAAGAAGTATCTGTTTCACTAGTATATGAATTCAAATTAAAAGAAGACATTAGTGGGTATAGTCTTATAATTCTCCATGTTTTTAATAGTTTCTGCAAGGTGCATTAGTTTTCCATTTTAGAATCAGAAAAATTCATTTAAAAGATATGTAATTTAGTTAATTAAGCCCTTGGGGAATGTTCTGGAAGCTGGTGCCTCAGTGGGCCGGAGGGGCTTTGATCACACATGCTGATAGGCACTTGGGTGGTTCCTTATAATCCCATAATAGTAACATCAACCCTGTATTCACAAGTGGAGAAGCTGAGGCCCAGCTCAGGATATACCTTCCCAAGGGCCACATGGCCAATAGAATCTGGGAAATAAGTTGGAAAGCAAGTTCAACCAGGGGCCCAAACTCAGGCTGCTCCCCGCCCCAGGAAGCACCAGGAATCCCTTCTCCATTCCTGCTGGCAGCCTAACCTTAGAGGCTGAGGCTCTTATCAGCAGCCATCCCCTGAATCTGATCTTCCCAGAAGCATCCTGAGCAGAGGCCGGAGCAGTGTCCAGTCTGCTGGAGGAAGGGGCAGTGTGGGCCAGACCTGCACTTGCCAATCTGGGGAAAGTGGAACGATGGTCATTTTGAGTTCCACAAGCGTGTTCATTATAACTATGGAGAGCAAGTGTCTCCACACACATGCTTACTTACCAATCATGTTTCTCTCCCTTAACATGATTGTCCTTGCTTTTACCCATTTGGGGGGGAGAGGGTCTTTCTTAATGAGTTTAAAAATTTTTTATGGTCATTCTTCAATATCAGGACCCTTGAGAACACCAAAATCCACAGACACCCAATTCCCTTAAAATGGTGTAGTATTTGTACATAACCTACACACTCCTCCTGTAGACTTTAAACCATCTCTAGATGACGTATAATACCTAATTCAGTGTATATGCTATGTGAACAGTTGTTATAGTGTATTGTTTAGGGGATAATTGTGAGTATAAAAAACTCTGTAGCTGGGCGTGGTGGCACAGGCTTGTAATCCCAGTACTTGGGAGGCTGAGACAGGAGGATCACAGGTTCGCGGCCAGCCTCAGCTACTTAGTGAGACCCTCCGCAAATTAGTGCGACCCTGTTTCAGAATAAAGAATAAAAAATAGGGCTGGGGGTGTAGCTCGGAGGTAGAATGCCCCTGGGTTCAATCCCCAGTACCACAAAACAACAACAATAACCACTCTGTAGATATTCAGTTCAAAAGCAGATTTTTTTCTGAATATTTTTGATCCGTGGTTGGTTAAGTTTGTGAACGGGACACCCATGGACACAGAGGGCCAACTGCATGTAAGTTGGACACTGACCCATTCTCTGCTATGTAGATGACACAGGTCTTTTCCAGATTGTGGCTTGTCTTTTTATGTCTAGTGTACTTTTGATGAGCAGAAATTCTTAATTGTAATATCATAAAATTTACTCAGTGAATGTCTTTCTTTTGGTATCTTGTTGAAGCAATCTTCAAAAAGGGCCCTCCCTCTCTTTTTTAAATGAGTTCTAGCTTTACCTTGCACATTTAATTCTTTATCCTGTGAAGAACTGAAGTCTTGTGTAAAGAATCAAGATTCCAATTTCCTCGCATTATTTATTGAACATCTGTCATTTTCCCAGGGATCAATAATACTACTTTTGCTGAATGTCAAATTTCCATATCCAAGTGGGTGTATCCCTAGGCTTTTTTTTTTGGAGGGGGACTGGGGATTGAGCCCAGGGGCATTGCACCTCTGAGTTATACCCCCAACCCTTTTTATATTTTGTTTTAAAACAGGGCCTCATTGGGTTTCTGAGAGACTCGCTAGGTTGCTGAGAGATTTGCTACGTTGCTGAGGCTGTCCTCAAAGCCGTGATCCTCCTGTCTCAGCCTCCCAGGTACTGGATTACAGGTACACACATCCACACCCAGCATCCCTGGGCTATTTTGTTCCCTTGTTTAACTTGTTCCTCTACCTTCCGCTTCTTCAGGATTGCCTTGCTCCATTTTCGTCTCTGCCCTTACATAGAAGCTTCAGAATCAGCTTGTCAATTTCTTTCTTTTTTTTTTTTTTTTTTTTTTTTGTTGGCGGTACCTGGGATTGAACCCAGGGCGTTCTACCTCCGAGCTATGCCCTCGGCCCTATTTTTTATCCTTTATTTTGAAACCAGGTCTCATGAAGTTGCGGAGGGCCTCACTAAGTAGCTGAGGCTGTCAATTTCTTTTTGAAAACCCTTTTGGGATGTTGATTAGAATTGCAGTAGAATTACAAATCACCTTGGAGAGAATGGTTATTTTTTAGATATTGGGGTTTTTTAACCCATAAATATACAAAATCTTCACGTAGTTGGGTTTTCTTCAGCAACTTTCATAAAACTTCATAATTTTGTTCTTTTATGGCTCAGACCTCCTTTTTTTTTTTTGCGGTACCGGGGATTGAACGCAGGGGCGTTCTACCTCCGCGCTACACCCCCGGCCCTATTTTTTATACTTTATTTTGAAACCGGGTCTCACGAAGTTGCAGAGGGCCTCAATAAGTAGAGAGGGAGAGAGACAGAGAGAGAGAGAGAGAGAGAGAGAGAGAGAGAGAGAGAGAGAGACAGGGGGAGAGAGAGAGAGAGCTGAGGCTGGCCGCGAACCCGGATCCTCCGGTCTCTGCCTCCCAAAGTACTGGGATTACAAGCGTGTGCCACCACGACCGGCTGCTCAGACCTTTTTTGATAGATTTATTCTTATATGTCTTACAATTTTTGCTGCTTTTCTAAATGGAATTGCTTAGAAATTTGTCTCTAAATATTATTTTCACAAGTACAAATATGTAGTTAATTTTGATGTTGATCTTATATCTAGTCATACTGTCAAATGAATAGCATTTGTGATAATTTGGCTGTGGATTTTGTTGGATTCTATATAAAAAATAGTATAATGCCCAAATAATAGTTGTTTAGTTCCATAAAATTTTTGTAGTGTAAGCGTTTTGTTTTTCATGTTGTAAGTGATTTTTTTTTTGTACTTTGTGAGGACTATTAGTAAATTGTGAACACAAAGTTATGAGTAGGCTGGACTTTGATAGGTAAACATTAGGTTGAGAAGTTCCCACCATTTGTGTTTGATTAGATTTATCATGACTGTGTGATGAAATCTATCAAACACTCTTACTGCATCAGCAGAGATGATTATATGGTTTCCCCTCATTAATCTGTTAATTTAGAAAAAGATATTTGCAGATTTTCCCACTGCTAACAAAACCTAGTAGCTTATGGAAGAGGCTGTCTGCTGCTCTTCTGAGGAAGAGCTTGTGTGATTCTGGAGAGATCCATTCCTGGAGAGTTTCAGTGGGGTAGGAAGAGTCTGTCGTGGGTTCTGGTGTGCAGCCGGGGGACTGCAGTCACTGACGATGTGCTGTGCGCGTGGGACTTGCTGAGAGCAGGTCTCAGATGCCCTCACCATGCACTGTAACTATGCCAGATGATGGATATGTTAATGGACTGATGGTGACAATCATCTCACAACATTTTCACACATCAGAACATCACCACGTAACCTTGAAAACACACAATTTTTACTTGTCAATTACACCTTACTGAAACTGGAAAAAAAAAGAAATTGTGTACTTTTTTTCTACTTAATTAATTTAGACTTTAACATTTTTCTTTACTAACACCGTGCTCATAAGATGCTGGAATTTATCCTATAGTTCTTTACTCATTTTCTTAAGTGGGTTCTTAGCTTTTTTATTTTCAGCCTTTCTTTTTTGTACTTAAGTATTTGAGTCTATAAATTGCCTATTAAACTTACATTCACATCTCTTAAGTTTTAAAGTGCAGTATTTTTTATTGTTCAGTTTTAAGTCTTTTTTTTGTGGTACTGGGGATTGAACCCAGGGGCATTCTACCTCCGAGCTACACCCCCAGCCCTATTTTCTTTATTCTTTATTTTCAAACAGGGTCTCACTAAGTTGCAGAGGGCCTCACTAAGTAGCTGAGGCTGGCCGCGAACCTGTGATCCTCCTGTCTCAGCCTCCCAAGTACTGGGATTACAAGAGTGCGCCACCACACCTAGCTCAGTTTTAAGTCTTTAAAATTTTTCTATTATTATTTAACTTGGAAATGTTTGCTAAGATATTCCCATATGTTTACAATCTAAACATGCAATTCTAAATAAATCAAATTAAAATCAGCAATCTTTTTAAAATTAGCAATTTTAGCAACCTTTTAAAAGCTACATATGTTTTAATTTTGCTGTGAGTGGGTAGCTGGTTTGTCCTCACCTGTGTCTCTGAGAGTTTTGAGGTGTGCTGCGGGGGAGGGGAAGCTCCCCTTCAACCCCCTTAGTTTTCTTCTGGGCCTTTTGGTTGAATCTAGGGGCCCAGTTAATATATAAGGCTGATTAAAAAGAGAAAAGTAGTTTTATTAATTTTTTTTTTGGCGGTACCAGGGATTGAAACCAGGGGCATTCTACCTCTGGGCTACACCCCCAGCCCTATTTTTTTTTATTCTTTATTTTGAAACAGGGTCTCACTAAGTTATGGAGGGCCTCACTAAGTAGCTGAGGCTGGTCGGGAACCCGGATCCTCCTGTCTCAGCCTCCCAAGTACTGGGATTACAAGCGTGCGCCACCACGCCCAGCTAATTTTATTAATTTTACATGTACATGAGCATCCCCAGTACTATAACATTAACAACAACAACAACAAAGACCAAACCAAAGCATGATGCTTTGATACTTCTTAAAAGAAATTTGTGAAGGAATGATGGAACCAATGGGTCTCTGAAGGAGGGCAGTGAATTCTAGGGCTGTTACTAAGCTCTATGGGCAGGTGTGGAGCTGGTGGAAGACAAGGGCTACTCTACCAAGCTTGTTCCTTCAGGTTCAATACAGTCCCCATCTCCAGTCTCGTGATACAGGCTACTTTCTCGCCCTGGAATGGGGAAGGCCAGGCCAAGTAATATTTTCTGGAGATAGAATTTCTCAGTTGACTTCGCCCTGAAATAATCAATGTACCTTTCGGCTTATTTTGAATGGTGCGTCCTTAACTCCTCATACTCAAACCTGGAAGAAGCGAGGAGGAACCCTCCTCTCCAGGTTTCAGAGAGGAAGCTTCGTCCTACTGACCCCTTGATTTGGGACTTCGGGCCTCCAGACTGTGATAGAATAAGTTTCTGTTGTAAAGTGGGTGGGCTTCTGACAGTTTTTTATGGCAGTCTTAGGAAGCTGCCGAGGTCTTGCAAGACGATCATTCCCCAACCTCAGCCTCCCTCCCTGAAGCTCCTGGAGCCCGACGGCCACCTCTGACTTGATTTTATCTACCATGTCTCTATCCCCAGCATTCAGCCCGTGGCAGCAGTCCTCAGTAAACACTGGCTGGATTAGAATATGTGGATGTCTGCCAAGTAGTGGCCTGGTTTCTGAGCAGAGGTGGCCGCTGAGTAAGAGCGAGTCGCTTTATATCGTTTCTTCTTCTCATCGTGAAGCAGGAGGCTCCAGAGAGTCACTCATCCCAAGGGTGCTAAGAACAATAGCGATGGAGCCCCTGGGAGCGCTTGGACAGTGCAGAGGACACAGCGCCTCTGGCTGTTGAGAATACCACATTTATGTTTTCCTCTTCTATATGTTTCTGCAGTTTAAAAATATTTATAACAAGCTGGGGGAGGTGGCATATGCCTGTAATCCAGTACTTGGGAGGCTGAGACAGGAGGATCACAGGTTCGTGGCCAACCTCAACAACTTAGTGATGCCCTATGCAACATAGTGAGACCCTGTTTCAAAACAAAAAATAGGGGAGCATGGTACTCAGAGGTACAATGCCCCTGGGTTCAATCCCTAGTAAACCCCCCCTAAAATATTTACAACAAATTTTTATAATGAGGAAAATCAACTTAATATATGAAGGCTTGAAATCTATGACAGCTCTGTGCACCAAGGAATAAACAAGAATATACAGGGAAGGACTTTGGCAATGGTAAGGTATAGGACAATATAGATTATTGTCGTCATATTGCCTCTTTTTCTGGATGGGACAAAATATGAACACAGAAGGAAAATTGAGCCAGGTGGCACATTTACTCCATTCACAGTTACTAAGTCCCTGCCTGCCCTCAGCCTGTTGGAGGCAGATGCTGACTTTAAGCCAATGGGAACCCACTCTCCAGGGCCCAGCCAGGTGGGACAGTGAGCCAGGGCCTGAAACTCCGGCGCTGGCAGTCTGCTCTACCTGCTTTTTATTTGGACAGATTTTTTTTTTTTTCTGTGGTACTGGGGATTGAACCCAGGGGCATTCTACATTCTGAGCAACACCCTCAGCCCTATTTTTTATTCTTTATTTTGAAACAGGGTCTCACTAAGTTGTGGAGGGCCTCACTAAGTAAGTAGCTGAGACTGGCAGCGAACCCAGATCCTCTGGTCTCAGCCTCCCAAGTACTGGGAGGGATTACAAGCGTGCGCCACCACGCCTGGCTCAGAATGTTATTTAAGAGAACAATAAAGAAGGCAAGACCTTCCTTCTCCCGACACTCTTTGTTCTTTTTTCACTAGCTTTACACAGGTAGGAAGTAACTGCTTAGTTATCACTTGCTAATTAATATTCATAGGGAAAAGCAGTTAAAATGCTACTGAAGTCCTGAAGGAGAGGATTAAAATTCCCAGAAGATGCCCTGCACCCCTGGGAGAATGGCTCAAAGCAGATCTGACCTCGCTGCCAGTGGGTGCCCCAGGCCCCCATGTCCCAGGCTCCCGTTACCCCAGGCCCGTGCCCGCACCGTGAGCATGCTGGACAGGCCATGGTCGCTCCAGGGCATGGCACCTGGATTTTGGAGAGAGTTATTTGGTGCTGCTGGTGGTGGTGGTGGGGTTTACTTTGCAAAAACCTGTTGAGCTCATGGCGTGGCTAGATTTGTCATCTGCCCTTGACTTCTTTCCAATGCACCTGTCCAGGTGAGATGTCCTGTAGTGGCCCCAGTCTCTGGGCCTCCACATCTTCATCTGTAAATAGGAGGTGACTTTGAAAGTAGAGTATTCGACCTTGGAAGTGCTGAGAGACCGCTGGGGTGGGGAGAGCCGGGTGGCCACAGCAGCACCCAGTGCCTGAGAAGGAGGGTGTGTGTTCTGGGGTGGGAAGAGAGAGGAGGGTCTGCCCACTGAGGGGCGTGTGGGTCAGGGAGAGGGCTGTCCTCCGTCCTGATGGCTGGGAGAAGCGACAACTGGAGCTGCTGATCAGGACCAGGGATGGGATGCATGGTGTGGGCACTCAGTCCTGCTGGGGTGATTATGCATGCAAATCATAGAAATCTTTATATAAAGATACTTTATATAAAAGAGGCATGAGGCTGTTGTAGAATGAAAGAGACACACCAATCAGGGGCAACATGAACCTTGAGTGATCCTAGTTTGGGAAACAGACAGAGAATTTGGGGACTGAGAGGGAAGTGTGAGTATGGCCCAGGATGGTGGGAGGGGCAACAAAGTGACCAGTCTACTCAGCTTCCTTGAGTGACAATGACACTGTGGGACGGCCATTGTCTTTATTATTACGAGGAGAATGTGGCGGTATTAGGGATGCAGTTTCACAGTGTCTATAAGTTTCCTTGAATTAGTTCAGTCAAAGAAAACTCTTCATGTATCTGTATGGTTGAGAGTCTTCATATGAAAAGTTAGGAAAGGCCAGGCATGGTGGCACAGGCCTGCATCCCTGTGACTCGGGGGGCTGAGGCTGGAGGATTGCAAGTTCTAGGCCAGGCTGGGCAACTTAGTGAGAAGACCTTGCCTCAAAATAAAACCAAAAGGGCTGGGGATGTAGCTCAGTAGTAGAACAACCCTGGGTTGGATCTCCAATACCTCAAAAAAAAAATAGGAGAGGGAAGACAGAGGGAAGGAAGGGAGGAATCAGATCAGACGCACCCTTGGCTATTAGCAGAAGCATTACTGCTTTCTGTGGGAAAGCATCCAATTTAGCCCCCAGTTCTCCACCGATAAGATAAACTAAGGCTGAGTTCATACTTGGAGGTCATCCAAGATGTCAGGGAACAAATGACTGAGAGTGACAGTCACAGAAAAACACCAGACTCAGATGGTCAAGGCCCCCAGATGTTGTTATGATCAGATACTGAGTGTAAACTAACAATGAAGAACTTTTTAAAGGAATGGCAGGTGTAGTTACAGAAGCGAGCAAACACAGAGACAACAGTGAAAAGAAGACAGAGCAGCCAGGAGAAGAAAGAGGCCTGCCATCTTGCCCTGGATCAGCAGGTGGGTTGGGAACAGACCAGGCAGCAGCAAGGAGAAGTCAACAAACGTGCACTACCGGTTAGAGCTGCGAAGAGTACCCCCACCCCCGCAGCTTAGAGTTGTGCAATGTAAAGAGTATGCTTTGCAAAGAGGACAAAATGAAGACATTTCCAGAAAACCAATGACCCAGAGAAGCTATAGCACCGAAATAACTACAATAACGAAGCTTCAGAAGAGTTGCTCCAGGAGGGAAATAAAATGAACCCAGAAAGATGCTCTGAGTTGTAGGGTGCATTAAGAGACAAATACAGGGGCATACCAACAAAATTAAGCAATATGCTATTCACTAGAGCTACACAGTAATGACATACAAAGGTCACCAGTGAAGAATCAGGGCAGCAAGTCTGACGCTGGCCAGATGGCCTGCTGCCAATGTGATATAAGGCAAGACAAACTTCCATACCCAAAGCGTCACTGGGATAGAGAAAGCCACGCCATGATGACCCGAGCCTCAATTCATCAGGAAGACAGAATTCTACATGCATGCAAAATGTGAACTCCAAGGATGTCAATGAAAAACTGGTATAACTACATGGAGAAATTGCAAACATATCATCTGATTGGCTGATTTCAATCCACCTCTTCCAATTTTTTTTTTTTTTGCAGTACTGGGGATTGAACCCAGGGGTATTCTACCTCCGAGCTATACCCCCAGCCCGATATTTTATTCTTTATTTTGAAACAGGGTCTTGCTAAGTTGTGGAGAGCTTCACTAAGTAGCTGAGGCTCTCCGCTAACCTGGATCCTCCTGTCTCAGCCTCCCAAGTACTGGGATTACAAGCGTGTGCCACCACGCCTGGCTCCTCTTCCAATTTTTTTTTTTTTTGTGGTACCGGGGATTGAACTCAGGGGCATTCTACCTCCAAGCTCCACCCCCAGCCTGATTCTTTATTCTTTCTTTCTTTCTTTTTTTTTTTTTTTGCGGTACCGGGGATTGAACGCAGGGGCGTTC